>JAADYJ010000308.1:0-26098 GCA_023338205.1 Halophytophthora polymorphica
CCAAGACCCGGCTGCGAGCACGGAACTAACCACGGGACGTGTCTGTGCTTGATGGCGGCCGCTGACAGAACCACCGCGCTCACAGGCTTATGGAGTCCAAGGGAGCCGATGGCCCGCGATCTTCCTCCGCGTCGAAAGCGGGCGAGGGGTCGTGGTGGCGCTGGACGCACGGCAAGAGCGGCAGCATCTCGTCGTCCAGCAGCGGCCGCGTGACCGCCGGCCTGCACGACGGCTTCCCCAGTAGCACACATAGCAGTTCCAGTAGTAGTAGTAGCAAAGCGGCCTCCCCGTCGCACGGCTTGCGCTGGCAGAAGCGCGCCACACGGTCCGGGCTCCTGCCCAAGGACGACGCCAATGGCGCCGCCGCCTCGTCCTTCAGCGCCATGTGGGGCTACAGCACCACGTCGCCTCCAGCCAGCAGCGGCTCTACGACGTCGTCGCCCAAGTTCTTCGCCACGTCCTCGTCTACTCGCGGCAGTTCTCGCTCGACGGCCTCCACGTCCAAGAAGAAGGCGCCGTCCTCCGCGCTGTCAACGCGTTCGGCCAAGAAGTCGTCCACGGCTTGGCCCTCGTCGTCCTCGTCGTCCACCTTTGTGTTTTCGGCGTCGACGCGGGAGGACAAGCCTCTCGCCTCGGACATGCCGTGGTCTCTGGGCTCCAGCAAGCGCCAGAAGGCTCGGAAAGACAAGAAGAGCGGCAAAACGGCCGGCTCGGGGCTCTCCAGCGGTCGGAATGGATCTCGCTCAGCTTCCGCGGCTCGCACTAGCGTCTGCTTCTTGCCGGACGTGAGTGAAGACACAGAGATGAGGGCCCCCGACGCTGGCTCCCCCGGTGCGTTCGCCTTCCCCGCGGCATCCCAGTCCAAGCCAAGTCGACGCGCCTCGTCGGCGACCAGCTACGGGTTCGCGTCATCCCGCTATCGTTCGTCGAAGGAGCCGTCCGAACCGGAAACGCCCATGTTCGACTTTGACGATGGGCTGTCGAGATACAGCAAGCCGGCCTTCCCGCCCGCCTCGCCGTCCACGGCGTCCACGGCGTCCACGACGTCGTCTTTCAGCTCGCAGTCCTTCTCCACGGTGGATCCGCTGGTCAACTGCGCGCGCGCCGTGCTGCAGGACTGCATTCGCTCCAAGCGGAAAATGGAGCAGAGCAGCGCTCGGAAGCGCACCATCGAAGGCTGCGTCGGGGCGGATCTGCTGGAGGGCAAGGACTCGCCTTGGCAGTTCGGCTCCGTGTCCAAGTCGAGCGAGTACGGGCTGCTAAGTTCCGGTGCAAGGTGAGTTTGCGTCCGCGGGCTTGGCCCTGGTGCAGTGCGGGCCTCAACTGACGTCGCTATGCTCCCCGTTCTTCGTTTGGCCTCTGTAGCAGCAGCAGCGACGACGAGCTGAGCCAACTGTCATCGCTTGACCACTCATTCAACTGGTTCGTGCTGTCGCCAGGCGTTGCAGGAGCTTTCTTGTGGGTGCAGGATGGGGAATCTGACTGGAAACTGCGGTGTGTCGTGTACTGTCTTGGTCTTCAAGCGGGGAGAAGACCGGCCGCGACAGTGAGAGCAAGCTGGCGAGAGAGGAAGTGTACCGCCAAATTTTGGTGGGGGACTACGACCTGAGCAGTAGCCCCGAATACCAGTGCATCAGCCCACTCTTCGAGGAAAAGTGCGTGGTCGGGTTCTTTCGTTGGCGCGCTCAAGATTGGACCTGCGCTGCTGGTTTTGATCGGTACTGACTCGGTTGTGGGTTGCTTACTGGGTGGACAGCAGGGGCCTGCCGATTGAGATCCGGTACCAGCTCCCGCTGGCGCTGGGCACAGCCAACGAGACCAACAAGGAGTGCACGATCTGCCAGATCCGCTACGGCATTGGCGACCACATTGTGACGCTGCCGTGCCAGCATTTCTTCCAGTGCGTGACACGCGTGATGGATAGATGTGTGCCGTGTGATTGGTCCTGGTCCTGGTGTGAAGAAGCACTAACGTGGCGATTGCTGTGTGGTGGTGTTGATTGTCTGTAGCGCCTGCTGCGTGGACAAGTGGCTGTGGAACCACACGTCCTGCCCGCTGTGCCGCACGGAGGTGTCCCTGGACCTGGACACGGACATGCCCAGCACGAAGCACAAGTTCACCGAGTGTTCGCAGGTGGACCAGGAGCGGATCCGCCGTCAGATGCGCTCGTCCTCGCAGTGTGCGGGCTTCCGTCCGGTTGTTCCAGGTGCGGCCAGGGATGGCGGGATCTGTACAAGGTGTTGGCTGGAAGCGGCTCACCACCGCGTCCATATTCGTGTTCTTGTGTCGTGTGCAGTCGACCTGGATCAGCTGGAAACTCAAGTGTCTCGCATGACGATCGACGAGGAAGACGCGCAGGCCGAGCAGCCCGACTATCTCGTGTGGTACGTTACCGGCAACCACCATGCTGTAAGAAGGATGTTGCGAACGACGTCTCTATCAAGTGTGTGGCTCACGCCATGTGCTCTTTTGCCGCCCAGCCCGACTCCGCATCTCGCTACAGGCTTCCCAGACAGCAACCCTGGCAATTGATGGCCGCGTCGTGGCCTGCGCTGTGACTCTCTGCCTCTTGCCGCGCCCGCAGCCTCTCGAGCTCCTGCTCTTCACAAACCCGAAGACACGTGACGGCCAGGGTCGGCTCTTTCTTGCCGGCTCCTTTGCGGGGGTATTTGTATCGTGTTGTAATCGCCCCCACGCCGCTTCCCAGCCCCGGCCGCCCCAGCACGACACGAGGCGAGCAGACTGCACCCAAGACGCCCAGCGCACAAGCCAGCGAACGGCCACGAGCACATGGAGAGAACCGGCACCCAGCAAAGCAAGCATAGCAGCACACCAAGACCACGCGCCCGAGTCGTCCTGCCCTGTGGCGACTCTTTTTTTTTTTTTCTTTTCCATCTTTCATCGTGCTCTTGCGCTCCGCGCCGCGCACGGAGCCAGCAAGCGCTTGGATCACTAACAAAAGGGAAAAAAAATAAAACACCCGCAACGCGCACTGCAAGGCCAGCAAGGAACATGTCCGCTGGCGTCCACGTTGCCTCACGCAACTTCAAGTTGACGATTGAATACCGGTATACCGGTTACATGGTCTACTTCCGTAATTCTGCCGTTTGTGAAACCGACAGCCGGGCTAGATAGCGAGATCAGGAATACCGATGCTGAAACCGGTACGTGTCTCCTCGCCGTAGGTCTTTTTTACCCGGCGAGCCAGCCAGTCGCCGTGCATTTGTCCCATTTGGAGTCAAGGCACAGGCGACGAAGGGGCTGCGGACGACGGCAACACGCGAAAGAAGCTGCGCCGCCCACACTGGAAACACAGGGAGAAGCCCAGCGCCTTGCACAGCTGCATCCGGAGGGGGAGGAGCTGCTGCCCTCTCGATCGGAAGCCATGGACGGTGACGACGAGCCGGCCATGGCCTATTTCCTGCCCAACGGCATCACGGACGACTCGCCACCCAAGCGCAGGTAGGTCCCGCCCTGAGCTCCGTGTGGATGTTACGCCTGGCGCTAGTATACGGAGAAGCACGCGTGCTAGCCGCGCGAGCATGTATGCGGGGGCCTGTGTGGCCTGGCACTGGCTTGTTGCGGTTTGGGCAGGGAGCTAAGTGCTGGGTTGATGTACTTTGTGCGTGAGCAGTGTGACCAGCCGTGTGAAGGCGAGTTTCGGGCCGATCGGCGGCCGCGGCGCCGCGTCTTCTCCTTCTACCGCGGCGACGGCGACTGCGGCGATGGCGGACGTGAGCTTTGGGGGCGCGTTGCGCCAGGCGCCGCCGTTTGGCGCCTCGGCGTCGTCGCCGCGGAACTTTCTACTGTCGGATCTGGGCGGCGAGATCCATACGCCACGCGGCCAACACGGCTTTGGTGATGCGTCAGACACCACGCATTCGAACGGCAGCAGTCCCTTCGGCTTCCCAGGCACGTTTGGCTCGGGGTTGGGCGACGCGCAGCATGGCGGCGGCGCCATTATTAGCGGGATGCAGTCGCCTTCCATGTTCGATCGCGGCCAAGAAGCGGCCAAAAGCTTCTCAATGCAGCGGCCGCAGCATCTCGGGGGAGCCAGCGATGCAGACTTCCGTAGCGAGGCGAGGGCCAGAGCCTCTGCGTCCTCGGCGGCGGCGGCGTCGACGTTCAGTTCGGACTCGGCATCCACTTCGTCACTGTATCGCGGACCATCGGGCGCGACGCTGTCGTCATATCTCAATGCTGGAGGTCAAGACAGTCCCTTTGGGGGAGCGCCCATGCGTAGCTGGGGCTCAGCAGCTTCGGACGCGTCTCAGCAGCCTCGACGTGTGCTGCCACGCCCTCCAGGCTTGAGTCCTCCTGGACTGGGGAACCCGTCGCTGGACGGTTTGCCGACGCGCATGCGTCTGGGCAGCGCTGGGAACAGTGACCTCATGCAGTCGCGCGTGTCATCGGGAGCTCCGTTTGGCTCTTTCCAGCAGTCAGCGGCCTCGACGATGGCGACTTCGGTGACGTCGGTGACTGCTGCTACCTTCCCGAGTGGCGACAACCAGTTTGGATCCGGCCTGCGGTCCCAGTTACCCGAGTTACGGCTGCCATCGGACGCGTTCGGCGACGTTGTGGCTGGCGATCGCGCAGAGGACCGAGTCGTGTCGAATCGGGAACTCGCAGAGCTCAACACGCAGTCGGTGAAAGTGGACGAGATGGAGCGACTACAAGTCAGTCAAGCCGTTGACTCGCCTTCGGCGCCGTGGGTCACGACAGAACCCACGACCTCACGAAGAATCGACGTCCAGACGAGGTCCAAGACGCCACGGAGCCCCAAAAAAGCGCGCGACGGGAGGAAGCGGCAGACGGGAGCGCGTGGTGACGCCAAGACCAAGAGTCAAGCCACAGAGACGGTGGGTGATCAACCCCCGGCATCTCCCCAGAAGTCCAGACGCTCAGACCGCGGGCGTAACTTGGTCTCTTCTCCAAGCTCGCTCGAGGGTTCTTCTTCGTCTGTGGAGTACAGCCGCGGCAGTGAAACTACCAGTGTGCCCGACCAACCTGCCACCAGAGGGAAGCGTCGAGGCAAGGCGTCAGAAACCGGCAAACCCTCTTCTCGTTCGTCTGGAGCTGGTTCAAGCTCGAGTGGTAACGATAACCGGAGGAAACCAAGCACGAGCCCGAGCGAGGAGCCCCAACACACTGGCATCCGTGCTCCTGGTTCAGATTCAGGCGAAAGCATTGAGAAACTGCCGCGGGAGTCTGGGAGGTCGAGGCGTGGCGGAGAAGCCAAGGGCGCTGGCCGGAGCGGCGCGCTGAAGAAAGGTTCCACAAAGGGGGCTGAGAAGGGAGCGACTTCTTCGCGTCGACAGGTGTATCGTGAAAAGATGTCGAAGGATGCTGCAAAGGTTGCGAGTCTGAAAGAGGATAGCAATCCTGCGTCCGAGTCGCCGAGCACGAGTTCGCCGTCACCAAAGGGCAGCCAGGCGAGCAGCGATGGACACAAGCCTGAAGCCAAGAGCAAGGGAAATCGCAAGCAAAAGGCAGTGCGTGGTGATCTGGGTTCAAGACCTGCGCCAGGAGAACCCGAGACGGTCGCTTCGACTATCGCTACAGCTGGACCCTGTAAGGACGCCACAACCAAGTTAACCGCGACTTCTGGGAGCCCTGCGAAGTCGAACAGCGGTCTTGGACTCGAGGCCGCAGATGTTCAACTGACTACTGCAGCGAGTGGGACGGAGGCTGGAGAGGAAGAGTGTGCCAGCCCAATGCCAGCGGAATCGCCAGCTGAAAAGTCGAAGCCTTTGGAGCTGTCAGCCGAAGAAGCAGCGATTGTGGAGACGGCGTCGGATGCGTCGAGTGGTGTGCTGGTGGAAGTGGAGGCTACGGCTGCTGCGGAGATAGTCGAGTCGCAGAAAGAGGAGCGACCGGATGTTCAGGATTTGGAGGAGAGTGCGTCGGCGAACCACAGCTCTGGCTCTGATGCCGAGAAATCACAGCAATCAACGGACGATCAAACAGTCGCGCCAAGCAAGACGTCCAAGCGGAAAGCGGGGTCGCCGAAGAACGGAGCCTCGTTGATGACTCCTACCGAGCTTCAAGTCGCGGGTGATGTTGCAAGGGCACCCACAGTGGAGAAGAAGCACGCTGGCAAGGAGCAACACCGCAAGGAGAAGACTAAAAAGGACAAAGCCGAGAAGAAGAAGGCGGGCAAGAGCAAGAAGGACAAGCGGGGCTCGACGTCGGTTCCGAAGACTGCTGATACACTCACTGACTCACTCAGTGCTCTTCAAGCCAAGGATATCGAGGCACTGCAGCCCACGACAAGCGCATTCTCAAGAATGACCAAGCGTCTGTCCCACGGCAGCTCAACAGCGGTGTCTGCCGGGCTTTCTGCCATCTCTGGCAGCCGGCATGGGTTGATTTGGCTCGCTAGTCGTCTGAACGTCAAGGGGTTGACAGCCACCGCGTTTTCCTACGTCGAGTCGGTGCTGGCGGTGGTCTTCAGCGTCGTGCTGCTGCTCTCGCTGCATGCGGCGTCGTGGTTCATCCGCGTTCATCGTGTGGCATTTCGTGCCATCTTGACGCACCGCCACATTGGATTCTGCTTCGCGTTCCTCTACGCCTTCCCGTTCCTGGTACAGTACGTGTTCCCATGGGCTCCGCCTTGGGCGCCAGTGTGCCTTTGGTATGCCTTCCTCGTCCAGCTCTTCTGCACGAACGGACCGACGGCGATGGTCACCACGTTCCGCGTCATCCTCCCGCTGGTCTTCCTGGTCGAAGGCATCTCCCACCACAGCTTCCTGCTGGATCTGAACGGTACGCGCTTTGCTGATACCCCCCTCCACTGGTGGGATTCGATGGCTAATGTGGTCTGTGTGCATGTTGCTGGCTGCTGCAGGTGCCGAGTTGCTGCTCACGTCGTTTATCATCTCGGCACTCAAGACGAGCAACCTGTGCAGTCCGATCTTCTTCCTGTCGCTGGCAACGCAGGTAACGTGGCCTTGTTGTCACGGTTTGTAGCTGTCAAGGCTGGCCGAGCGATGGGCAGACTCAAACTGATGTTGCATTGCGTTTGTGCTTTGCCTGCTGAAGTGCTTGCTCGCGGTGTTCCTCGGGTCGGAGCTCATTGTGCAGTGGCTGCAGATGGCGCTGGCGCTCTACTCGCTCCATGTCATGGCAGCGACTGAAGACGACTGGGTGTGTTGAGTTGAGCCATGCGTTGGCTGTGGGCGATTCGGCCTTTCTCATTTGCTTGTAGCTGGCGGACTTGCTGGGTTCGAGGGCTAAACGTCGACTGTTCCTTGTGCTGTGCTTCGCTTAGATTGGCCTGGGGGACGACGAGGAGGAGCTCTCGTGCCACCAGATGTCGATGCACCACTCGATCGCGGACTACAACCACCATCCCGCGCCCTCGAGCGCCGTCTCGATCCAGAAGACCAAGAGACTCGACCGCCGAGCGCTGGCCTACGTGCGCGGGCGAAAGCTGCGTTGATCTCTCGGGAGAAGAGGCCCTGAAGCAGACAGATAAGCAGCGGTACATACAGGTTCGTTCATTCGTGTTCGTGTTTTGCATTTAGAGAACTAGTTTATTCGCATCCTAAGACGGGTGAATAGACACCAATACATAGCATAACGTCACTTGATCATGCAGGCAGATACTCCTGTGTGTCGCGGGGTGCCATGACGCGAAACTGAGCGCATTAGAACACGAAGAAGACAGCACCTCGAGGTCGGACACGACAGCGGATCACCCAAGGCAGTACTCAATATTGCCACACTGGTCCAACACCACGTCACTCGAGAGAGCCACCGCATAACTGTGGAGCAACGCGCAGAGCTCGGGACGAACGCACCGCGGCAGCACAAGTGCGCATGCTTGCACACCCGTCGGATCCATGTCCTGCTTGTGGTTGTCCTGCATACGGGACTTATGAACGTACAGTCAGTCCCTATTAAGTACGTTTCATTCTTTTCGACCAATCACCGACTCGTTTCAGACCCGAGGGTTCGGCGGTTGAAAACAACTTGGCCCCAGTATAGGGGCGCCCGACGGAGCGAGGCCCAGTCAAATCTGGGCATCAACCGGCGTCGAGCCCTTGGCATTCGGCCGGAAGACCAGGAAGAGGACGCGCACGTGGACCTCCTCGCTCTCTCGCTCCCTCCGTCGCCCCTGCCCACCGTCTGCGCTGCCATGGACGAGGAGCTGGACCTCTTCGGCGCCTTCGACGATGCCGGCGCCACGCTTACCACCGAGGAGCAGGCCTCCGCGTCGTCGAGCGCCGCCAAGCGCAAGGAACTGCCCGAGACAGACGCGGCGGATAACCACGCGTCGTCGCCTGCCAAGAAGCAGCTAAAGGCGGAGGCGCCCACCACCGCTGCCGCTTCTTCTACTACTTCAGGAACGGTGCCGTCGTCTCGCCCAGCGTCTACAGCGCTCAAGGTGGTGGAAGGCAAGCGCATCGACGCGACGCCCGAAGCGCCCACGTCCCAGGATGGCAAGCCTGGCGTTGTGGCCACGGGCACGCAGCAGAAGAACCTCATCTCGTTCTCCGTGTACCCGCCCGAGTACGAGGTCACCCCCACGGAGGGTGCAGCCGCCAAGAACCCGGCCAAGACGTACCCGTTCACGCTGGACCCGTTCCAGCAGCAGGCCGTGGATTACATTGAAGCAGGCGAGTCGGTGCTCGTGTCGGCGCATACCTCGGCCGGCAAGACGGCTGTGGCCGAGTACGCTATCGCCAAGTCGCTGCGTGACAAGCAGCGCGTGATCTACACGTCCCCCATCAAGGCGCTGAGCAACCAGAAGTACCGTGATCTGGAGGAGGAGTTTGGCGACGTAGGTCTCATGACGGGTGACATCACCATCAACCCGTCGGCCACCTGCCTCATTATGACCACGGAAATCTTGCGCAGTATGCTGTACCGCGGCTCGGAGGTCATGCGCGAGGTGGCCTGGGTCATCTACGACGAGATCCACTACATGCGCGACAAGGAGCGCGGCGTGGTCTGGGAGGAAAGTATCATCCTTCTGCCGCACAAGGTGCGCTTCGTGTTCCTGTCGGCCACGATCCCCAACTCGAAGGAGTTCGCCGGCTGGATCTGCCACATCCACCATCAGCCGTGCCACGTGGTGTACACGGACTACCGCCCCACACCGCTGCAGCACTACGTGTTCCCGGCGGGCGGCAACGGACTGCACCTCGTGGTAGACGAGAAGGGCAAGTTCCGCGAGGACAACTTTCAGAAGGCAATCGCCACGCTCTCGGCCTCGGCGGACGACGCGGCCACGGAGCTGGCGTCCTACGGCAGCAACAGCAAGCGCCGCAAGGGCAAGCAGAGCGGTGGCAACCCCAAGAAAAAGGTGGGCGCCGACGTGTTCCGCATCGTCAAGCTCATCATGGAGCGGCAGTACGACCCGGTGATCATCTTCTCCTTTAGCAAGCGCGAGTGCGAGGCCTACGCGCTACTCATGTCCAAGCTGGACTTCAACACGGAGGAGGAGAAGCAGTCGGTGGACCAGCTCTTCAAGAACGCCATGGACTCGCTCTCGGATGACGACCGCGCGCTGCCCCAGGTGGACTCCATCCTGCCGCTGCTACGCCGCGGCATTGGCATCCATCACGGCGGACTGCTGCCTATCCTGAAGGAGGTGATCGAGATTCTGTTCGGCGAAGGTCTGCTCAAGTGCCTCTTTGCCACGGAGACCTTCTCCATGGGCCTCAACATGCCGGCCAAGACGGTGGTCTTCACCAACTGCCGCAAGTACGACGGCAAGGACTTCCGCTGGATCACGTCGGGCGAGTACATCCAGATGTCTGGGCGTGCGGGCCGTCGCTCGCTGGACGCGCGTGGTATTGTCATCCAGATGCTGAGCGAGCAGATGGAGCCGCAGGTGGCCAAGGGCATCCTGTACGGCCAAGCCGACCCGCTTTTCAGTACGTTCCACTTGGGCTACAACATGCTGCTGAACCTGCTGCGGGTGGAGGACGCCGACCCGGAGTACATGATCAAGCAGAGTTTCCACCAGTTTCAGAACGAACAGGCGGCTCCGGCGCTGGAGGAGGCACTCGAACGCACCCGGGAGGAGAAGGACCAGCTCGTGATCAAGAACGAGGAGGAGGTGGCGCAGTACTACTACTTGTCCAAGTCGCTGGTGCGACTCAAGGAGGAGTTCCTGGCCATCCGGAACAAGCCCGATCACGTCGTGCGGTTCCTGAACGGCGGGCGACTCGTTAAGATCTACACGAAGCCCGAGGACACGGACGGCACACCTGCGCGCAAGTGGGACTGGGGTGTCATTGTGAACTTCACGACCAAGAACGCCAGCGACTCGACGTCGTCGACGCCCGACACGATCGTGCACGTGCTGCTTAACTGCGCCAACTCGAGTTCCAACGGTACTGCCACGTCCAACGATGCGACCAACGGTAGTACACCGGCTGAGCTGCCGACGCCGGCACCCGAGGGCTCCATGGGGTTGTCGTCGTCCACGAACGCGGAGATGAAGATCTGCCCCGTGCCGTTGGAGATGCTGGACCAGTTGTCGTCGCTGCGGGTGTACATCCCGAAGGACCTGCGCACACTGGACAGCCGTCAGGCGGTGGGCAAGTCGGTGAAGGAGGTACTTCGTCGCTTCCCGAAGGGCGTGCCGCTGCTGGACCCGCGGGAAGACATGGACATCCAGGACGAGGCCTTCACCCGCGTGATTGAAAAGACGGTGGAGGCGGAGGCCAAGCTGAAGGCGTCGCCCTTCCACGAGGCCACGGACAAGGAGGCGCGGTTCGCGCTGTACAACCTGAAGATGGAGAGCGAGGCCAAGATGCGCGAGCTGGAGCGCCGTATCAAGGAGTCCAAGTCGCTGGTGCTGCGCGACGACCTGCGTCGCCGGAGACGCGTGCTGCGGCGACTGGACTTTGTGGACAAGGAGAGCGTGATCCAGCGCAAGGGCCGCACAGCCTGCGAGGTGTCTACGGCCGACGAGCTGCTGGTGACGGAGCTCATCTTCAACGGCCAGTTCACGGACTTGTCGGTGAACGACACGGTGGCGCTGCTGAGCTGCCTCATCAACATGGAGAAGAAGAAGGACGGGGACAAGCCGCCGCAGGCCGAGAGCCTGGAGGTGCCCGTGCGCCAGCTGCGCGAGACGGCGCAGCGCATCGCGAAGGTCATGCAGGACGCTAAGATCACCATCGACGTGGACGAGTACGCGGGCGCCTTCAACACGAACCTGGTGGACGTGGTCATCGCGTGGTGCCAGGGCGCCAAGTTCTCGCAGATCTGCAAGATGACGGACGCCTTCGAGGGCAGCATTATCCGCTGTCTGCGCCGCCTGGAGGAGCTGCTGCGCCAGCTCACGCTGGCCGCGCACACCATCGGCGACATTGAGTTGGAGAAGAAGTTCGAGGAGGGCGGCAAGAAGCTCAAGCGCGACATCGTCTTCGCCGCCTCGCTCTACCTGTAAGACTCGGGGCCCAGTTTCACCCGCAATGCATGCACCCTTTGTTTGCCTTCTTCTCCATGCCTCGGCTCACCGTCCTGTGGCCAGCCAAGCAACCCGCGGTCGTGGTCGGTCAAGTCACGCGCCATCGAGACCAAGTCCCACTTTACGCTGATAGCTGACGGTGCCCATCCCCTTTGTCATTTAGTCTTGGAGGTTATTATCAGAACTTCAAACAGCAATTGGCTCAGACGCAGAAACGGATCCCTCATTGACAGGCAAAATATGCGTTCAAAGAGGTCCCCCGTGGAGCCCTCCAAAATGAACTCGGAGGCCGGGATCGGAACTGCATTCCCGATTCCTCCTTCTCCGAACTACTCGCCTAGCCTCCGACCCAGCAAGCATGCCGCTCACCCGCTTGGAGCAGCACATGGCCTCGCCATACGCGGCGGCGAAGGCGTACACACCAGAGACGGTGCAGAAGTCCAAGGTGGCCACGGGCATCACCATGGCCTACCTCATCCAGGAGGCCGGCGGCGACGGCAACAGCACCGCGGAGAACGAAACCCGCATGGTGCTGATCATGGGCTACAGCTACCGCAAGGAGGAGTGGGCGCCACTCGTAGACGGGCTGCTCACGGAGTGGACGCGGCAGCACCCGGCCAAGAAGCTTAAGGTGCTGACGCTCGACAACCGCGGCGTGGGAGACACGGACGCGCCATGGGGCAAGTACTCGACTTCGGGCATGGCGGAGGACACGCTGTCACTCTTGGACCTGATCGGCTGGAAGACGGCTCACTTTGTCGGTGTCAGTATGGGCGGCATGATCGAGCAGCACATCGCGCTGGCGGCACCGGAGCGCGTGCAGTCGCTGTCGCTCGTCGTTACGAGCCCCGGCAGCTTCACGCCCGACGCGTCGGCGTATCCGGCCATCCTCACGACGCTTGTGTCTTCGGACCAAACCAAGGTCACGAACGCTATCCTGTCCTTCCTCTATCCGGAGGATTTCATGGCCCAGAAGGCCGACGACAGCGGCAAGACCATGCGTGACGTGTTCTTCAAGTACCACACGCAGGTGGCGGCCACGCTGGGCGCACCGCCGAGCTCAGGTGCGCTTGGGCAAACGATGGCGCTCACGCTGCACAGTGTGTCGGACAAGAAGCTGCGCCAGATCCGTGACGGTGGCTTCCCGATTCTCATCGTGGGCGCCAAGCTGGACCAGTGCATCAACGTCTCGCACGCGCTGCACTTCAAGGAGGTACTGGCCAGCGAGCACACTGAGTTCAAACTCTACGAGGACGCCGGCCACGGCTGCTTTCTGCAGCACATTGACGATGTTGCCAGTGACCTCATCGCTGTCGTCCAGCGTGCCAATTAACGAGTGACCTGCATAAAGCCACCCACACCGGCGGCATCGAAGCGCTGTTTACCTTAAATCGATGAATTTTTGATGATTATTTTGATGAGTAGTGCATTGAACTCGAGCAACTACAGCTAGCGTGTGGCTGGATGGCAGAATCAATATGGCTGAGACGTGCTCTTCTTCACGTTCACGGCGCGTGGTGGGGCTTCACCGCGACGGATAGTGGCGACAATGTCCTCGGCCACCTCGTCGAGGTACTGGATGAAGGCTCCGTGGCCAGCGTCCTCGTACATAATCATAGTGGTGTGATCACTGGCCAGCAGACTGTGAAGTGTTCGGGTCTCGCGAGCCGGGATCACCACGTCTTTCTCGCCGCCAAGCACCAGGATGGGGTACTCCTGATCGCGAATGTCGTGCAGTCGGTCATCCGTCACGTAATGCGAGAGCACCGCCGTTCCTTGGCCGACAAAGCCGAACAGTCTAGGCGTCTCGCGGTTCTCCACAAGATACTTGTGGCACTCGAATAGCGCTTCGTACCGACTGCGCGAATCGTTCTCCATGTCCTGCGACAGAAACTTGGGTGGGTAAAGCACCATGAGCAGGTTGTGCGTCTCCGTGTCCGCGTCGCGGTAGTCCAGTGTCCGTGTCATGGGCAGCAGACCAGTGCACACTGGGATGTACCTCCCGCGCGTGGTGCACAGCAGCGAGAGTGAGGCTACGCGGTGCGGCACCGAGTGCGCTAGCTCCAGTGCAATCATGCCACCCATGCTGTAGCCGACGACGTGAACACGTTGCCAGCGCAAGTGGTCCAGCAATGCTAGCACGTCCTCGGCCATGTTGCTCGTGGTGTACGGTCCTATAGGCGAGGTGGAGCCGCCCACGCCACGGTTATCGAAGCTCAGGATCTGGAGTTTCTTGCCCAGCTCCAGGTCATCCCATTGACTTAGGATTGTCTCGATCGTGGGCGTCCACGTCTCTTTAGTGTTGAGAAAACCCATGACTAGCACGACGTGCACAACGTCTTCATCGGCGTTGCTGCTGTCTGCTGCAGCCTGTGCGGGTTGGGACCACACCAGCGGATGCTCGTGGACGACAAACTCGACCAGAATGCTCGTGGAGAGCTTGACGCGGCGCACGCGGGTGTCGTTGAAATGGTAGGGCGCCGTGTACGCCGCCTCGAGGTGGCGCTGCAGGCGGAAGCCCAGCTTGGGCGTCGTGCTGGTCATGGTCGTGGTGCTGGAGCCCGACCTCATGCGGACGAATGGACGTGAGAGAGAGGGGCGGTGCTTGTTTACTGGCAATTAGGGCAATGACAGCAGCTTGGGACCAAGTAGTGCTCGCATGACGAGAAGCGACGTGACCGGTTGGAGATGAAGAGCGAGAAAGGCAGGATGCCCTTTCATAATGAATCGAACCAGAACATCTGAGAACGAACGAGCTATTGTTCTTGCTTTCAGTATGAATAAGCTACCTGCAATAATGGATGCACAGTTCAATGATGTCACGACTTTGAAGTGAGCTGTCATGGCGGGCTTCTCGTCACACCTTGGTCACTGCACCGTCACGCGAGTGAGCACAGCCAGACACCACAAAGGAAGAAGCTTGTTCGTACACTGTGGCTACGTTCCGAGCTTCTCCCGTGGTGGTTAGTGACGAGGGCGTCGCATTGGGGCGAGTCGTCGAGCCTAGACACCACTTTGCCACATCTTCAAGCAAAGGAATGCTTGTGGCTATCTTTCAAGGAGGAACCAGATCTTCCACATCACTTGCCTGTCGTCAACGTTGACAAATCGGGTCGACGCCATGCCTCGCCTAGCGCTGAAGCTGACTTGCTGCTGCTCCCAGCAATGCAACCGCAATATTAGCAGCGCTGGAAAGTCTGGAGAAGGCCGTCGACCACCTCCTCGGGGAACTGGATAGTGACGCCATGGCCGCCGTTGTCGAAAAAGAGCGTGTGCACGTGGTCGCCCTTGAGGTGTTTGCGTAGAGTGCGCGTCTCGCAGGGCGGGATGAGGATGTCCATTTCGCTGCCGACGATGAGCACGGGGAAGCCGGCAGCGTTAATGGCGGCCAGGCGTTCGTCCGACATCCAGTGCGTCCGGACAGCCAGAAGCTGACAGAGAACGCCAATGAGTCGTGGCTTCACGCGCGTCTTGGCGCGGTCTTCATGGTACTCCGTTACCACTTGGCGACGCGTCTTGTCGCTGTCAGCCATAGGCTGGTCCAGGTAGGCGTCGCTGTAGAGCAGGTCAATGGTGTGCTTAGCGATTTCTACGGGGTCTTTAGCGAACATGGCACCTCGGTGAGGTCCCTTGGAGCGCGGGTCGTCCGTGAACTTGCCGCGCGTGGTGACCACAAGCGAGAGCGAGTTCACGCGTTTGGGGGCTGTCGCTGCCAGCTCCAGCGAGATCATACCGCCCATGCTCACGCCCACAACGTGAGCCGAGTCCCATTTGAGGTAGTCCATGAGCGCCAGCGCGTCCTGCGCCATCTGGCTCGTCGTGTAGCGCCACCACGGCGCATCCGAGCCGCCCATGCCGCGGTTGTCGAAGCTCACAATCTGCAGACTGCGCTTCGAAGCGTCCCACTTGGTCAGCAACAGGTCAATAATGGCGGACCAGGCCTCTTTAGGCGACGCGAAGCCCATGATGAGGAGCACATGTTCCGCCTCGGGCTTGGCCGTGTCCGAGTCTGCGTTTGCATCACTGCTGGCGGGCGTTTCGTGAAGCGCGTACTCGAGCGTCACGCCCGTGGAGACCCCAGCCTTGTGCACGTGCTCGTCGTCGAAGAGCGCGGGCGACGACCGGAGGGCGTCCAAATGCCTCTGCGTGCATAAGCCCCTGGCGGAGACCAGCGGGGACAGCGTGGGCATGTCCACAGGCGCCATGCTTCACTGTCTTGCTTACTCGACCTTCCGGTGCTTCCTCGAATGTGAGCGCAGGCTTGCGCATCGGACCTCGGACTTGTCTTATCCCACTCCAATGTTCATGTCAAAGCGCAACCGGTATGCACCGGTAGTCAACACGAGACACCTCCTTAGCAAAAGTAGACCTGGCCCCGCTTTATCTAGAGCAGAGGCTTGAGGCAGGCGTTGCTCTCTGCTACGCAGTAGCAGCATTAGGAGCGCCGGAAGGTCTGCATGAGCCCATCAGTCACCTCCTCTGGGAACTGGATGATGGCCCCATGGCCGCCATTGTCGAAGAAGAGCGTGTGCACGTGGTCGCCCTTGAGGTGTTTGCGTAGAGTGCGCGTCTCGCACGGCGGGATGAGGACGTCCATTTCGCTGCCGACGATGAGCACGGGGAAGCCGGCAGCGTTAATGGCGGCCAGGCGCTCGTCCGACACCCAGTGCGTGCACGTGCTCAAGTACTGGCCCAAGAGCCCTATGAGCCGCGGCTTCGCGCGCGTCCGAGCCTCCTCCTTGTGGTATTCCGTCACCACTTGGCGTCGGGTCTTGTTGCTGTCGGCCATAGGCTGGTCCAGGTAGGCGTCGCTGTAGAACAGATCTATTGTGTGCTTGGCGACCTCCACCGGGTCCGCTGCCAGCATCACTCCGCTGCGCGCATCCTTGGAGCGCGGGTCGTCCTTGAATTTGCCGCGCGTGGTGACCACAAGCGAGAGCGAGTTCACGCGCTTGGGGGCTGTCGCCGCCAGCTCCAGCGAGATCATACCGCCCATGCTGAAGCCGACGACATGCGCCGAGCCCCACTTGAGGTAGTCCATGAGCGCCAGCGCGTCCCGCGCCATCTGGCTCGTCGTGTAGCGCCACCACGGCGCGTCCGAGCCGCCCATGCCGCGGTTGTCGAAGCTCAGGACCTGCAGCCCTCGCTCCGACGCGTCCCATTTGGCCAGAAGCAAGTTGACGCTGGCAGCCCACACCTCCTTGACCGTCGCGAAGCCCATGATGAGGATCACGTGCTCAGGCTCACGCCCGGTCTCGTCCGCGGCTTCATTTGCGTCGGCGTTGACTGGCGTCTCGTGAAGCGCGTACTCGAGCGTCACGCCCGTGGAGACCGTGGCCTTGTGCAGCTGCTTGGCGTCGAAAAGCCTAGGCGCCGAGAAGATGGCGTCTACGTGGCGTTGCGTGCTCAACCCCTTGGCCGAGACCAGAGGCGACAGCGTGGGCGCATCCGCGGTTGCCATTGTCCACTGCTTTGCGGCCGAGGAAAGGATTGTGACGGACCTCTCCTTCGACTCCTACCAGAGCTCTCTTCTGCTCGTCTGAGCGCACAACCGGTTTGAACCGGTAGTGGGGGATCATCATCGACAAGGCCATTGAATGAGCATCGCCCCTCGATGCGCGTTGGGCTCCAATCGGGAGTGCACTCATTGGCTTCTCTGTGATATCTCTGTCTTCCCACTTCTCCTACGGCCGCGATTGTCTACGGGGACGCCGCGATCTTGGCCAGCCACTCGGTCAGGAGCTTGTTGACCGCCTCGGGCTGCTCGAAGAGCACCCAATGGCCGGCGTCCTCCACCAGCTTCATCTCCACCTTGGGCATCACCTTGGGCATGCCCGCGGCCATCTCGGGCTTGAGCACGGGGTCGTTAGCCGCGCCGATGAAGAGCGCGCGGTGCTCGATCGTCTCTGGCAGGTCCAGCTCCGAGTCGTAGTCGACCTTGCTCGTCGCGTACGTCTGGCAGGCGCTGGCGAACTTGCTCTCCGTGTACTGGTCAATGTAGAATTGCAGCTCCGCCTCGGACAGCATGCTCGAGCGCTCTCGGAAGACGTGGTGGTCCAGGTCCGAGTCCACGGCCATCATCCAGTCCTTGAGCGCGATAGCCGTCTCGGGCGGGCCCTGCTCCGAGCGCTTGCGGAAAATGGCGGTGAAGAGACGGCGCGGCGACGCGTCCAGCGCCGGCCCCGACTTGGCCGTGTCCGCCAGAAACTCCTGGTACTTGAACTGCGGCAGCGCGGCCGTGAACGCCTCCAGCGGCACGTAGGTCTTGCGCGGCGGGATGTAGGGCGTGCACACGCCGCACACGGCGATCACGCGCTCTGGGTGGTACAGACACATGCGCCAGGCCATCTTGCCGCCCCAGTCGTGGCCGAGGAACACGGCCTTGTCGATCTTGAGCTCGTCTGGCGAAGCAATCGACCAGCAGAAATCTACGTTAGTACCAGTGACGCAGCGAGCAGCAGTGCTACAGCACAGCGTCGCAACGTACCGAGCAGCGCCACGCAGTCGTCCGTGATGTGCTTGGTGCCGTAGGCCTCGAGCTCCTTGGGTTTGGCGCTCTGGCCAAAGCCGCGCACATCTACAGTCGAATGCACACACATGCCAGTGTCAGTTGCGTTCCTGTGAAAGCACACACGGTCTCCGACCATAGGAAGGTGAGCGTACCAGGCACAATAAGGCGGTACATGGGGGACAGCGCCCTGATTTGGTACTGCAGCACAAGCAGCGAGAAAGAGAGAACGGCGACGAAGCCTTAGTCTCGCATTGCATGGAGATGCGAGTTATCCCGGCAGATGAAAGGCACACGTACGCGCCAGCCGAACCATAAGTCGGGCCAGCCGTGCAGCATGACGACCGGCAGCCCGTCGCGCGGGCCCACGTCCACATAGTGCACGGCCATGCCCTCGGGCGTGGTCATGGTGAAGTGCGGCCACTGCTTCCACTCGGCCGGCTCCATGGCGGTTTTCTCTTGCATCTTCGTGCTTGCTGCTGGTGCTGCCGGGTCAAATCCAAGACTGAGATCAACCGCGCGGCGCTGGTCGAGCCTTGCCAACCTCAGAACTCGAGTGGCAGGCGTCAGAGTCGCCAACTCGCCAAGCAGGTCAGCTAATCAAAGCTGGGGTCCGCCTGGCAATGTAACAGTCACTGACGTTTCGTTGACACTTCTCAGATTTCTCAGACGTCCTGATCCGTCTACCGCAATCCATTCGGGTGATTAGCGCCAAGGCTTGGGGTCCGATCCGCGTTCCCAAGGTGGTCGACACGCATCGAGGCTTAGAGCCTGGCGGACGTGGGGGCGAGCTGGGCCAGCCAGTGCTGCAGGATGGCGTTCACGACGTGCTTCTGCTCCCACAGCACCCAGTGGCCGGCGTCCTGGATCTCCACCGTCTCCAGGTTGGGCACGAACTTGCCCATGCCTCGAGCCATCTCGGGTTTCAGGACGGGGTCGTTGGCTGCGCCGATGAAGAGCGCTCGGTGCTGGACCGTTTGCGGCAGCCCACGCTCGTCGTCAAAGTCCAGCTTGCCCGTCGCGTACGTCTGGCACGTGCTGGCGAACTTGCTCTCCGTGTACTGGTCCACGTAGAACTGCAGCTCGGCCTCGGACAGCAACGACGACCGCTGCGTGAACATGCCGTGCTCCACGGTCGAATCGACGGCCAGCAGCGCCTTGCGCAGTGACAGGCGCGAGGCCCGAGGCCCCATTTCGGACGTCTTGCGGAACATCATGGTGAAGAGCCGACGCGGTGACGCGTCCAGCGCAGGCCCCGACGTGGCAGTAGCCGCGAGGAACTGCTGGTACTTGAACTGCGGCACGGCGGCGATGACTTGTTCCAGCGACGCGTACGTGTCCTTGGGCGGCTCGAACGGCGTGCACACACCGCAGACGGCCAGCACGCGCTCCGGGTGGTACAGACACATGCGCCAGACCATCCGTCCACCCCAGTCGTGCCCGATGAACACCGCCTTCGGGATGTCCAACGCGTCTGAAGTATAGAGCAATACATCCCCAAAGCTGTCAGTATGCGTCGTCCTCAGCGTGTGGTGGCAGCAGAGCCTGCCAAACCCCACCCAGAAGCGCGGCCAGGTCGTTCGTGACGTTCTTGGCGCCGTAGGACTCCACGTTCGGTGGCTTGGAACTCTTCCCAAAGCCTCGGACATCTGCCACGAGCATAGCGCAGCGTGAGACCTTTGTCGTGTCTTCACCAAGCTAGCGACGGTGCCCAACTAAGCGCGCGTACCCGGTACAATCAGCCGATACGTTGGCGACAGCGCCTGGATCTGGTGCTGTGGGGTGCATCGGTTCAAAGCGTCCAACAATCAATGCGTCGTGGCGGTGAGTGCCTCGACAACATTCGGCCAAGACGAGAACGCGGAGAGGATTGTTGTAACTGCGTCGTACGCGCCACCCGAACCAAAGATCGGGCCAGCCGTGCACCATGACCACCGGCAGGCCGTTGCGCGGACCCACATCCACGTAGTGCAGCTGGATGCCCTCGGGCGTGCGCACGAAGGCGCGCGGCCACTGCTCCCACACCGACGGCTCCATTTCCATCGCCGATAGTTTGTTTCTGCCCTGGTTGAAGATGGCGAGGTGATGACAAGACAAAGCGGCGCCGGTAATATATCGGTATGTCATTGAAAGTGGTATATTTTCGGTACAGATTGGACGTGCATAGTGCCCCCTGGCGCATCAAAGTCGCGAGCGCTGGAAGGTGTCGGCGAGGCCGTCGGCCAGCTCCTCGGGGAACTGCGTCTCAATGCCGTGGCCGCCCTCCTGGAAGAAGAAGGCCTTGACTTGGTCGCCGCCCAGGCGCTGCGTGAGCTTCACGGTCTCCTCAGGCGGGATGAGAATGTCCTTCATGCTGCCCACAATGAGCACGGGGAAGCCGGCTTTGGCCAGCGAGTCGAGCCGCTCGTCCGAGATGTAGTGCGTCTGCACCGCCATGCCCTGGCCGAAAAGCGCCTGCAGCCCCGGCGGGCCCTGACGCGTCGACACAGTCTCGTAGAACTTGCCCAGTACATTGCGCACCAGCTCGTTGTCGCGGCCCTTGATCGAGTGCCGCAGGAACGTGCGCGGGTACAAGAGTGACAGCATGTAGCGCATGACGGTGGTGGGCGTGCGCGAGAACATGGCACCCAGCAGCGGCGCGAAGGACCGTGGGTCTGGCACGTAGTGACCGCGCGTGCTTACCAGCAGGGACAGCGACAGCACGCGCTCCGGCGCGGCACACGCGAGCTCCATGGAGATCATACCACCCATGCTGATGCCCACGATGTGCGCGGCGCGCCAGCCCACGTGGTCCAGCAGGCTCAGCGTATCCTGCGCCATCTGACTGGTGGTGTATCGTCCCCAGGGCACGTCGGAGCCGCCGGCGCCGCGGTTGTCCATGGTGAGCACCTTGAGGTTGCGGCCCTGGCGACGCGCGTCCCACTTGCTCAGGAGCATGTCGATGACGGAGGCCCACATCTCCTTGGTCTGTAGGAAGCCGATGATCATGACCACGCGCACCTCGGGCAGGTGGCGACACGCCGCGCTCTCGGCGTCGGCGTTGCCCTCGATCGAGTACTCCATGGTGATGCCCGTGGCCAGCTTGGCCTTGCAGATGCGATCCTTGGTGAAGTGCAGCGGCGTGGAGCTGAGCGCGGCCACGTGGCGACCCGTGCACACGCCCGACGCGTCCACCACGGACACGCCCTCGGGCACTTGCTCTCTCTTCATGGCGGGCGACGACGGGATCTGCTCGGGAAGGCCACTTGGATTGTGTGCTCGATTGGCTCGGACCTCCATTGATGCTTGACCTCGAGGCGGTACTCGTCGTTTATCTCTCGCGCATTTAAATCACGTTTATGGACCTTCATGGACCTTCTGTAAATTGGCGTATTTGCCAGTTCCTAATGCCGAATTTGGATCAAAAACAACGCGTTAAATTTCACGATGGTCCCAGTTCGGCTCATACGGCAAATTGGGTGCTAGAAAGGCACAGGGTACGACGAATCTGGCTAAATGTAGCCGCCGTCTTTTACCTCGAAGGAATTACATAGTCTTTAACCCGTCTGAGATTTAGTGGATTTAACCTGTCACGAATTAAATTGACAGATGTTGTGATGGGCACGTCGTACCCATGCGTAAGCGCAGGCGCACATCCTCCTCATCCATTCAAACCGGTAAACCGGTGATTTTGAACTTGCTGTCGGCTGAGTCGACTTGATCAGGTTGCACCGCGATGACTTGCTCAACTGAAGCAAACCTGGCGCTGCAGTCTAGACGCGACGGACAGCGCGGCCGAACGTCTCGAGCATCGCGTCGGTCACCTCATCAGCGAACTGTGCACCGGCGCCGTGGCCGCCGTTGGCAAAGAGCAGCGCGTGCACATGCGGCCCCGGCATGCCGTCTTTGAGTTTGATGGTCTCGGCGGACGGGATGACGATGTCCTTCATGCCGCTCATGACCAGCACAGGGAAGCCCGCTTGAGCGATCTCGCGTAGACGCTCATTCGATACAAAGTGCGTCTGCACTGCCGCGCCTTGGCCTACGAGCCCAGCGACGCGCGGCTTGGGCCACGTCGTGGCCTGCGACTCGTACAGCGCCAACAACACGTCGCGCATGCTCTCGCCCGTCTCCACCACGCGCGTCTCAAGGAACTCGCGTGGGTAGATCATCTCAAGCACGCTGCGCGCCTTGCTGGCAGCCGTAAGTGAGCAAACGTTGCGCAGCATGGGCCCAATGGCGCGCGAATCCCCTTTGTACTTGCCCCTCGTCGTGGACAGCAGCGTCAACGACCGCACGCGCAGAGGCGCGTGCAGCGCGAGCTCCTGCGCGATCATGCCGCCCATACTGACGCCCATAATGTGCGCCGCTTCCCAGCCAAGGTGATCCATGAGCGCCAGTACGTCCTCGGCCATCTGCCGGGTTGTGTAGCGCGCCCAAGGCGCGTCCGAGCCGCCAAAGCCGCGGTTGTCCAATGTTAGAATGCTGAGGGCAACGCGTCCCTGCGACGACCGCCATTTCGCCAACAGCGTGTCGATCAGCTGTGCCCATGTGTCCTTGGGCTGCATGAACCCGGCGAGCAGAACCACGCGCTCGTCCGGCAGACTGTCGAGCTGCTCGGGAGTGGGTTGGCTCGTGTGAATCGCGTACTCGAGCGAGATGCCCATCGAGACGGCCACTCGGTGGCACTGCGCCGGCGAGAAGTACGTGCCGGCCGCGTGCAGCGCCTCCACCTGCCGCTGCGTGGAGAGCCCCGCGGCCGACACGACGACGGGCTCGGAGGACATGGTGCCGTGAATTCTTGGGCGAGACTTCTCCGTCGTTGATGCCCGGACGAAATGTGTGGAAAATCAGTACTATATTGACCCTGCTTGACTAGATCGGGCTTTCCACGACAGATGAATTGATAAAGGTTATGCACTGCGCTACTTCAATGGCTACAGTTTAGCGCGCTGGAAAGTGCGCGCGAGGCCGTCGGCCACCTCCTCGACGTATTGGATGAAGACACCGTGGCCGCCCGACTCGAAGAAGAGCGTCTGCACTTGCTCGCCCTTGAGGCGGTCCAGCAGCGCGACGGAGTACTCGGCCGGGATGAGGATGTCCTGCATACAGCCGACGACCAGCACGGGGAAGCCCGCCTCGGTGATGGCCTCCAGCCGGCCGTCCGATACGTAGTGCGTCAGACACGCTACCCCCTGCGCCACCAGCGCGTGGAAGGAAGGCACGCCGTGGTGTGACGGCGGGTGGCGGTGATACTTGGTCAGCACCTTCTCCACGCTTTCGTCCTGACGGCCTTGGATCGGGTGCGTGAGGAAGTCGGGCGGGTAGATGAGGGCCAGCACGTTCTTGACGGCCGAGGTGGGCGAACGCGCGAAAATGGAGCCCAACAGCGGTTTCCATGCCCGCGTGCCAGGGAAGTAATTGCCGCGCGTGGTGACCATGAGCGAGAGAGAGCGCACACGCTCTGGCGCAGTGGAAGCCAGCTCGATGGAGATCATGCCGCCGAGACTGGAGAGAAAGCAGCAGCACAAAAGACAGCGAGAGGTTAGATCACGATCAATCATCAGGGCCATACCACACATCGCGCTTACCTGACGCCGACGACGTGCACGTCGTCCCAGCCCACATGGTCCAGCAGGCTGAGTGTGTCTTGTGCCATTTGGCTGGTCGTGTAGCGCGCCCAAGGCGCGTCCGTGCCGCCCACGCCGCGGTTGTCGAACGTGAGCACTTTGAGGTTCCTGCCCTGTGTCTGCGCATCCCACTTCTCCATGAGGATGTCGATGACGGGCGCCCACACCTCCTTGGTCTGCAGGAAACCCATGACCAGCACCACGCGCTCCTCGGGCAGCGCTTGGCATGCAGAGCTGTTGGCATCAGCGTTGGTTTCGATGGAGTACTCCACCGTGAATCCAGTGTCCAGCGTCACCTTGCGGATGCGGTCCCGCGGGAAGTGCTTGGGCGCCGAGCCCAGCGCCTCCACGTGCCGCGCCGTGCTCAGCCCCGTGGCGTCTACCGTCGCGATCCCCGCCGATTTCATCTTCTCCACCTTTTTGATGAGCAAAGTGCTGGGAGAAGGCAATGTGCACGTACGTGGTCCACTCTGACCTTTGCCATCGTCAATGATTATGGCACATGATAACCGGTTTGATACCGGTGTGTAATATTTGGTTGGACATGTCAGGTTTGATGTACCGGTAAACCGGGATACAAAGCCCGTTTCAGCCTCTTGTCTTCTCTATGCCTCGATTGCCAGAGCCCGCACCCATTCAGCCAAAATTACCGCGGTTTTAGCCAATCGTTTCATCGCGAACACGGTTTTCAGCCTATCCCTGTGAGTCATGGTCCGCTCTACGTGGCATCAGGATCCTAACGTCGACTCGATGCTCCATTCGCCAAGAGACTCCAAGCAGAGCAAGAGGAGAAGGAAGGCCATGGAGGAGGTCGACGCCCTTCTCGACAGCGTGTGCACGCGCTCCGCTGAGCTCCACGACGCAGAGGACCCAGAGGCGGAGCTGCGCGCGCTGCTGGCGCCTGTGCGCGTGCTGTTTGAGCAGCAGCTGACGGCGGCTCGCGCCGCGAGCGGCCGCAGCGTCAGCAGCAGCGCCAGCGTCAACAGCTCCAGTCTCTCCGTGGATCCCGGTGCTGCGCCGCGGCCGCGCAACTACATTAGCGGTGCAGCAGCCAAGCTGCAATCGCTGGTGTCGCGCTCGCCCCCCATGTCAGAGGCTCTACGGCGGAGCAGCGCCTCCAAAAAGAGCACGACGTCGGCATCGACATCGGACGCGACCAAACCCCAGCTTCCACGAACAAGTTCGTACTTGACCGATGCAGCAAACCGGCTGCACGCGCTGGTAACGAGCTCGTTGCATCAAGGCCCGCTGTCTGCGAGCGCCATGCGCGGCAAGCAGGAGCAGAGCGAGGCGGCCATCCGCATCCAGGCGCTGGTGCGTGGTAAAACGCAGCGCCGCACGATCTCGCGTCAACAGAGTCTCATGGTGCAAGGAACCAAGGTAAGCGTGGGAACCCCTGGGTTTCAGGGGGCAACAGACTCGTGCGTGGCTATGTCGGAGGGATTTACGCACCTTTGATCCTTATGCATTGATCCCGACGGCATCAATCTGCAGGTGCTCAAGAAATATGTGCTCAAGACGGACCGGTTCCCGAACTGCCACGTACTGGACACGCCTGATGGTGACATGGGTATGATCTCTGTGCAATGTACCTTCTTGTCTTTGTTTCGCGGCTACTTGGGTGGACTCTTGCGTGGTTCCTTTGCTAACGGTTTGTTGGCGTGTCGTGTATTGTCAACACCTCGCTCTTCTCTAGCTCCGAACTTCAGGCGGCTGGAGGGCACGCCGCTGTATGGCTCTGCACAACCATCTCTGGTACGCTACGCTGCCTTATTCGTCACGTCGGTGTGCTGTTACCTTGTGCTTTGAGAGCGTGGTGTGCAGGTTGAACAACGATAACACTCACCGAGACCCCTTTGTTACTCACTTGGGATTGTAGGAGGGTATCCAAATGATCCTGAACCGAGTGGCAAAAGACGGCTTCTCCAAGGTCGTGTGGGTCAACTTGAGAGAAGAGGCCGTGATTTACGTGGACGGACGGCCATTCACGGCACGCCGTAGTGCCAAACTCAACGAAAACGACCTGGTGCCTGGCATCACGGGCCACAAGATCCAAGTACTCGAGTCTGCCATGAAGAACAGCCTTCAGGAGGAGTTGGAAGCTGCGAGCAACCGGTTCGAGTATTGGAACGAGGTGGCACTGCGTGAAAACGAGCTGGTGGCGGCAACCGCCGACCCCGATCAAGTCCTCACGCTCCCGGAGCTGTACGAAAGTGAGGCCGTGGCCAAGTGTACGGCGGACATCAAGACCGTGACGTACTACCGGATCCCAATCGAAAGGGAAACTGCTCCAGAGCATGGCGACGTGGAGACGATCATGCAGCTTATGAGTGCAGCAGGAACCGAGGTTCAGTCCGCGCTAGACACAGCGTTTGTGTTCAACTGTCAAATGGGCAAGCGGCGGACCACGACGGCCATGGTGATCGGCAGCCTCATTTACCAGCGACCGAATCTCAACCTGGAGTCCTTGGTCGCGAACACACTGCAGCCCGAGGACGAGCTGGAAGCTCCAATCGAGTGTGGGAACTTTGCTGTGATTCGGGAAGTGCA
>JAADYJ010000309.1:0-26090 GCA_023338205.1 Halophytophthora polymorphica
GTGTGCGCGTGGTCGGAGGGCAACGAAGACGGCGAGCCGGAGGAGCTGGGCGACGGCATCAGCGACCCGCTGTGCCAGTACTCGGAGAGTGACATCCACGTGAATGAGGATGTTTCGACGGCGACGAGCACTTCGGCGACCACTACCTCGTCTTCTAGCGCTGCAGCCACGACGAGCAGCGCTAGCGCTACCACGGAGGAAGATACTACTTCGCCGTCTTCGTCCGATGAAGAATCGGTCGACTCCAACTCTACGACGACAGACTACTCTGCTTCAAGCTCGGGTTATGAGCCTACCGAGGAGCCCATATCTGCTTCGTCGACCGCAGAGGAGACGTCCAGCTATTCGGCGTCCACGACTGAAGAGGAGGCTGACGAGGCTGACGTTGCCGTGTCGTCAACCACGGAGGAGACGTCTAGCTTCTCGGCGTCGAGCTTGGACTACGACGCTGCAGCAGCTGCCACTTCGACGCCCTCCGCCACGACGGCAGCGAAGTGCAACGGCAGGAAGAGGAACTAGGCGTGCCTACGATGGTTTGGGCACGTAGCGAGTAGCGTCTGAAAACGAAGAAGTGCATATCTCTGGAGAGGAAGCTATGTGCCCGGTAAGCCGAACAACTTGGTTTGCTTTTGCTGGTGTGTGCGTGATGATTGGCGTGACGAGGGCGCTTGCGGGCCCGTTTGTGTGTGGTGTGGCCTCTGGAAAGCGTGTTTTGTCTTGTTTATGATGAGGGATATTGACATCGCTATTTACGCTCACGTGCGGGTCTAAAGTCGCCCGCTTTAGCATCCCGTCCCGCCCGCGATGCGCAGGCAGCTCGTGGACGTCGAGAGGCTCAGCACGTTCGTCATGACGACCCAGAGGAAGCCAAAGACGAGGTAGCAGACCGTCAGCGTGCCGATGAGCTTGCTCTTGCCGCCCGTGCGCTTCAGCTCGTGCACCTCCGCCTTCTGGCGAGGCAGCCAGAAGATGAACACGATCGCAGCCAGGTTGAAGAGGTACGCGATGATGTAGGCGTAGGTGACCTGCATGCGCACCTCGTGATCGTCCTTCACGATGTACTTCTTGGCGATGTCGAAGTAGCCGTCGATCCACTTGTAGAGCACGGTCGCAAACGGCGCGGCCAGGTTGTTGATGCTGATGATGAGCCCGATGACGGTGGCCTCGGTGCCCGGCTCCGTAATCTCGACCACGAACAGCTGCGAGATGAAATCGCCCATGTCGGACGGGATCTGGGCCGCCAGGGGCACGCCGAGCCAGAACCACTGGCTGCGGTACACATCCCAGATCGTGAAAAACGTCGGGAAGCAGTCGATGACGACCACGGCCACCTGGCAGACCACGACGATCATGCGCCAGTTCCAGTGAAGGCCCCATCTACGGACAGCAAAGAGCGCACCGAAGCCGATGAGGGCCGACAGCATGCTCGCGATTCCGTCGTTCAAAGGCTCAACTCCCGCCCAGACACTCTTGACTTTACTGGCCGCTGTCACCGAGAACTTGGAGCAGATGTGGCTGAAGAACCGGTATGCGATCACCTGATAGACGACGCGCTGCTGGACGAAGCCGTAGAGGCGTGAGAAGAAAGGGCCCGTGGACTGAGCCGGAGCCTTCTCCTCCTGCACGCAGAACCACGAGATAGGCACTGTGACGAGCGAGAAGACTGCGCAGATAGCCATGACGGCGCTGAAGCCCATGTCCCAGTCGAAAGATCCACCGTACGCTGTGCTGTTCAGACCGATGCCCGTGATGAACGCCGACAGAACCATAAAGATGTACTTCACCATGGCCACGTGGGTCTGCAGCCGACCGCGGATATTCTCGGGTTCACGTTGCGCCAGCTCCACCATGTAACCGTCTGCTGCGCCGTACGCGACGATCGTGCCCAGGTGCGCCAGCACGAACAGAATGATGAGCCTGATGCCATGGCCTGGCGCGTCGTAATTGATTTCGGCCTGCTGCGACGCAGTGTAATCGCTCGCAGAGATATCTGCCAGAGACGAGTCGCCATAGTAGGGGGCTCCGATTGGGATGACGGCCATGACCACGCAGCAGATGAACGAGAGGCCCCAGCCGATGATCATGTACGGTCGACGGCGGTAACCGAAGATGGGGTAGCAGTCGGAGATGAGTCCCGTGAACATGCGCAGCGCGTGCGGGACCTTGACCAAGGCCTGAGCCGTGGCTACTAGCGTTGCCGACATGTTGAGGTAGTTGTTGAGCACCGAGTAGATGACGCCGGAGATGGTGCCGTAAACGACCGAGATGGAAGCGATGTGCATCAGCAAACCGATGTGCTTGAGCGAGTACACCGTCGGGGTTCCTCCGGGTCGCAGCGCGCCGCCTTCCAGGTCTGCGGCGGGAGACTTGACACCGTCATAGTAGCCAGTGGTCGCGGGAGACTCAACCTTTTCCAGGCGATTGGTGCCTCCCGTGACGGCGTGGGCGTCGGGAGCTGGGGAGGTTGGGCGGTCCATGATGCGAGGCGCGAATTTGGAAATGGGCTGTAGTTAACGGGGCCTGACGCGACGGAAGGAAGGGTGGTTCGCCTGGGGAGACCAACCGATTCGATTCGAAATCCATGGGCGGTGAAAACGCAGAGGTGCAGGGGAGCTGCTCCTGTTTGAAGCAGCGCACTCCCACGCAAGCACACGGGAGGGTCTATGTTGGTGGGCTGCACTGCTGACAACCGCAGCAGTTCGCGACTGAGCTGGTGGGATCGAGACGACGAGGCAGTGCACGTGCCTCGAACCAACACGAGGCTCGCGCTGCGCGTGCTGCGGGCATGGCAAATACAGCGGGGTTCCTTTGGCGCGAGAGCAGGCATGCGAAGAGCGCATCGATCACGCATGCATTTGGCCCTCAACGCGAGAGCAGAGAGCTCAATAGTCGTAAGTGCTTGGCGACGAGTGCTGTGATATGCCGATACTCGCCGTTTTTTGTTTCAAACTCATGCGCGGTCACGCTGACATCCGCTCTTTTGGCTCCCTTGAGACGGGCTTGTGTCCAACCACATGAAACGACCCTGGAGTCCCAACAAGCGAATTGGGCCGAAAAGCTCACTTCCACGACGCTAAGTAGCGATTGGTGCTGCGTTTCACGTGAACCCGAATTGCCCACGGCGTGCACCGAGCTTCAGGTCGTTGGTGGCAAGCAGAGCCGAATGGCAGCAACGTCGCGAGATCTAGGGGTAACCAGGTGACCACGTACATGCATGCCGGTGGTCCGCGTCATGAGGCGGGCGGTGGGAGACGGGATGCTGGGCAAATCGTGCACTGGGACGTGGGTGTGCTTTTCAGCTGCGCGTGCCTCGGACCAATCTCGAACGAACAAGGTTTTCATTTGCATCGAATGGCCCACCTTGCTGTAATCACGGCCAAGCGCCGCTCAGCTTGTGATCGTCCGAGTCGGCAAAAGTAGCAAGCTAGTAAAACAACCTACGCAGCACTCGGATCCGAGCGTGATGCACAGTGACTCTAACGCCCATGGCTGTGGGCTCCAACGTCATCTTCAGCGCCGAAGACACCATGGCATGTGTACCATTGGGCGCTCCTCATCCAGCGTGATCCGTGGCCGAACGTTATCCCGCTTGCTTCCACGCTCCGTGGGACCAAGGCTCCTATCACACCTGCGCAAGACCAGGCGCGACTTGGATCGTCACGCCGACGACCCAGTCACGCTAGGCGAGTGAGGGGGCTGTGGCCATGGAAACAAGAGACCAAATGCAGGAGGTTCTTGGCGGAGCAAGTCCGTAGCGCGTTTCAGCTGCTGCATTCGCGAGCTATCGGACGGAGCGGTGGCGAGGGAGGACTCCTTTGAAGGCTTCACTGCCATCTGCCTCGGATAGCTCGGCATGCATGCTCAGGCGGTAACAGGAATACGGTCAAGCGGCGTCGGCGGTCAATCCAGCAACGTGGAGCCGGTCTCCGATCAGACCCCGGGTTTGAAAATTTCAACCCCAGGTTCAAACAAGCTGACCCTGAAACTGGGTTTGCACGGACGGGTCAGCTCAACCTAGAACCCCCAAGTCGAAACACGTGTGCAAACCCGAGAAACATGGCGCGCGTGGCAAAGCGCAAGGCGGCCAAGTCGCCCTCGACCATGTCTAGCCCCGAGAAGCGCGAGGCGGCGCTGGAGCAGCTGGCGGAGAGGCGCCTGTGGGCGCCGTCGCTAGAGACGGCCGTGTCGCTGCTGGTGCTCCCGCGGCTGGCGTCCGCGCTCGTGAACCCCATCGCGGACTGCGACGAGAGCTTCAACTACTGGGAGCCGCTGCACTTCCTGCTCTACGGCTTCGGCTTCCAGACGTGGGAGTACAGCCCCGCGTACGGTCTGCGCTCGTACGCCTACCTGCTCTTCCATCTAGCGCTCACCAAGGCCACGGCGTTCGGCGTCTGGTTGGGCATGCTGGGCAACGCCGAGCCCGTGGTGTCCAAGATCATGCTCTTCTACGGGCTGCGCGGCGCGCTTGGGCTGGGCTGTGCCTACGCCGAGGCGCTCTTCTACCGCTCGTGCATCGTTCACTTTGGCCGCCGCACGGCGCGCTACCTGCTCTGCGTGCTGCTCTTGAATGCCGGCGTCTTCCAGGCCAGCACGGCCTTCCTGCCCAGCACCTTTGTCATGTACCTCGTCATGCTCTTCGCCAGCGCGTGGATGGACAAGAACCACTACTTGGGCGTCTTTTGGGGCGTCGTGGCCGTTCTCTGCGGCTGGCCCTACGTGGGCGTGCTCTTCCTGCCCTTCATGCTCGAGACGCTGGCTCTACGCGGCGTCTTCAAGAGCCTCGTCGTCGGAGCAGCCATCGGTGGCGGCGTCTTGGCGCTGGAACTCGCCGTCAACTTCCACTACTACCAGCGCTGGGTGTTACCGGCCTGGAACATTGTGGTCTACAATGTGCTCAGCGGCGAGACGGACTCGACGCTCTACGGGACGGAGCCCTGGAGCTACTACGTGCTCAACCTGGCGCTCAATTTCAACGTGGCGGCCGTGCTCGCGCTACCCGCTGCGCTCTTCGTGTGGCTTCTACCCGGCCACTACGCGACCAGCAAGGCGCAACTGCTGGTGTACTTGTCGCCCATGTACCTGTGGCTGGCCATCATGTTCTCGCAGCCGCACAAGGAGGAGCGCTTCCTCTTCCCCGTCTACCCGCTGCTGTGTCTCGCTGCGGCCGTCACACTGAGCGCCGTGGCGTATCGACTCGAGCGGCTCTTCCGTCCTCACTACCGCGTGGGCAGCGCCGTGACGCAGCTCCTGGTGGTGACCACGCTGGGCGTCTACGCGCTGCTCTCCGTGTCTCGAGTGGTGAGCAACACGGTCAACTACAGCGCCCCACTGCGCGTGTACCACCATCTCCACGAGCACGTGCTACCCAATCCAGCCAAGCCCATGCTGCTGGAAGGCGACGGCGTGGCCCCGGCCGCTGTGAACCTGTGTCTTCTCAAGGAATGGTACCGCTTCCCCACCAGCTTCTTCTTGCCCTCAGACGCCACGCACGTACAGTTCGTCAAGTCGTCCTTCGCTGGACTACTGCCCAAGCCGTTCGAGCAGCACGAGAATGCCACGTCGATCGTCCCGACCGCCATGAACGACCAGAACCGCGAGGAGCCCAGTCGCTACGTGGCCTTGACCACCTGCGACTATGTGGTGGACCTGAACCTGCCCACGCAGCAAGAGACCAAGTTCTGGGAGGAGAGCGACACGTGGGAAGTCGTGCACACCGAGTGGTTCCTGGACGCGGAGCGCTCGGCATCGCCGTACCGGTCCTTCTACATCCCCGTGCTCACGCCTCAGCACGTCCAGTACGCGCAATACGCCGTCTACAAGCAGAAACGGAGTCAGTCGACCGCGTAGAGTAGCAGGAGCCAGGAGCGCGAGCTTGGAGCTGGGAGCCCGACCTCAATGCGTTTGTTTGAATGGGCATTGGCTCTGCTTCGAGGCCACTCCGCGTCTTTAGATTGTAGACTACGGTAGCGTTACGAGCTGGCGGACGCCGTGGCAGGACGCACTAGCTCCGGGTACTGCTGCTCAATCTGCTCGGCGCACTGGTTCACGTTGAAGCAGATGGAGCTGATCCGCGTGTCGAAGGCGGGCAGCACCTCGTCATCCGTGTTCTCGAACTCGAGGAAGCCGGCGTGCTGGTCGATACTGCCCTTCATGCGCTCCTCGCAGATCATGGTGGCCGCCACTCGCTCGGCGCTGGCCTCCTCAATCTCCAGCAGATTGCCCAGCTCCTCGAGCGAAATGCTGCTGTACACGCGGCTAGCGGCCAGCAGGTTGTGCTCCAGGAACGCGTTCTCCAGCACCGTGAAGCCGTTGGCCAGCTTGGCCTTCTGGTGCGCCAGCAGACTCTTCTCGAACTGCACCAGCTCCGGCCGGCGGATGAGCTGCTCCGTGTACATCTTCTCCAGGATGGCCACGTGCTCGCTGCTCTTGACGCGCTCGTCCTTGTAGAGCGTCCCCAGCAGACGTGAGCGCTGCGGGCCTGCGGACGCCAGGATGGCGCACGTCACGGCCTTGCCCAGCAACTCCAGCAGGTCGTCCGGGTCCACCTCGTCGGGCTTCGACTGCGAGAACTCGTAGTAGCGCAGCGCCGCGTCCAGGAACTTGCGCTTCGAGTCCAGGATGCGCGCGTAGGACACCTGGAAACGAAGCTTGAGCGCCCAGTCCTCCACGTTGTGGATGACGCGCGACGCGCGGCTGATAAAGTTCTCGGCGTCCACTGTCTCGTCCTCCTGCAGGTACAACTCGGCGATCTTGACGTACTTCTCGGCTTTTTGCACGTCCGTGTACTGGCGCGTCGAGCTCTCCAGGTTGATGGCGGCCAGCGCCTTGGCCGCTTCGATGTACTCCTCCTCCTCCATGTACATGTCGGCCAGCGACTCACGGAACATCACGTCGGGCTCCTCGAAGGACAAGATGCGCTGCTTGAGCTGGTTCAGACAGAAGCAGATAAACTCCAGCTTCCACGGGTGCGCGTCCGGGTCGATGGCGCTCACTGCCGTCGCCAGGTGCGTAATGGCCTGCACAGCGAGGGATCGCGTCAGTACGAGCAAAGTGAATCAGCATACAGTACCGACCAGCACCGCAAGGGTTGACGCTTTGTGTGACTCGTACCGCTCGCGAGATCACCAACAACACGTCCTCCTCCAGCACTAAGCACATGCAGCACAAGCGAGCGTTGGATCTCCTTCTTACAGTCATCGCGCGTGGTTGCCATACGGGGCCAGTGTGCAGACGGATATCCACACGGGAAGCCCATCGACTTACGATGCGTCACGATGGATTTCAAGCTCGGGGCGTCATAAAGGTGCGCGTCCACGAGCGCCTACAACGATCCAGTACACCGAAGCATTAGCGCCACGATCGTCTAGTACAAGTGAGGTCACTTCCCCTCGGTGCCATGCAGTGATATCCACAGGAGCGCCACGGATACGTTTCCGTACCTTGTAGGCGGCGGTCTTCTCTTTCTGGTCCGCGAGCAGCGCGATCTGCTCACAAAACACGCACAACGCTGCGAATCAGCACCAGCGCACGCAGGATTATAAGATAATGCTTCCTCTTAGCGATGTGGGGGTGCGTGGCGAGCGCGGGGGGCGCCGTAACGCACGCGCTGGAGCTCCGCGTCCACATCTCCCATCGTCGCCATCTTGCTTTGCCTTCTCTTCTTTGCCAGTTTGATGAACTACTTGGCCACAAAGCGCAGATCCAAGCCCTGTGATTGGAACAAAATGGACAAACTCACCAATCACAGCCAACCCCAACACAGCGCCTTTCTCGTTGATGCATGGCTACACTCTGGGCTTCACCTCCGACTCGACTACGAGACGAACTGGTTGTTATTGAGCGGCGGCAACGACTTGTTGCCGCCCGGCGACGAGCCCGCTGAGCCTGGCGAGGCCCCGAGCATGCCCCCGCTTCTGCTCGCACGCTCGCTACGTCGCCGCTGCAGCTCCGCGTGCTGCTCCGCGTGCTGCTCCGGGCCCGAGGACGGTTTGGTCCTGCGCTTGCTCTGCGGCGGCGGCATCGCCGAGTGCTGCCTGTGCTGTTGCTGCATCTGCGCCTGTAGCTGTACGTGCGGCTTGAGCACTTGCAGCACACCCACGTTGGGCGCTCGCGCGAAGGTCTTGTTGTACATTTCCTCGCGGTTCAGCAGCTCGCGCTTAAAGTAGGCCATCTCATCCAGCGTGCGTCGCACCAGCGCGTCCTTCTCAGCCACCAGTCGCCCGAGCTCGGCGATGCGGGCCACGTCCTCGCTACGGCTCTCGCGCCTTGCGTACTTGTTCTCCCAGTCGGCCACAGCGGCCTTGAGCACGGCCACCTTGTCGGCCATGAGGCGCCGTGTCTCGTCGAACTGCTCGCTCAACTGCTTCGTCTCGGCCAGGTTCTCCTCCAGCAGCCGGTCCATCTCGCGTTTGGCCGCCAGCTTGAGCGTCTCGGTCTGCTCTCGAGCTCGCTTTTCCTGCTCGGCCAGCTTCTCGGCCATCTCGCTCGTCTTGGCGGCCAGCGCCGTGCCTAGGTGCTGGGCGTCCCGTGTGGCCGCCGCCCAGTCCAGCGTCTTCTGCGCCAATGCAGCTTCCGCCGTCTCCATACGATTGTGCAGCTCGCTGTACTTCGCGTCGTGTTCAGCCTTGGCATCTTGCAATGCTGCAACGCGCTCTGTGTCCTTCTCCAAGCTCAAACGTCGGAGACCTTGCTCCCCTTCGGCGCGTGCAGCCGAGAGCGCACTGTTGTGCGTAGCTTCGAGACTCTCCTGAAGTTTCTGCATCGCTGCTTTGTGCTCCTGTGTCGACGCCTCGAAGACGTGGCGATGGTCCGCGGCCAGACGAGCAAAGTCCGAGTCTGACTTGGCCTGAAGCGTGGCCATTTGCGCCTTGGCGTCCTCAGTCAAGCGCACCCGAAGCTCGTCCTGCTGCTTGGCGTGCACTGCGTGTGCTGCAGCCAACTCCTGCCGTGCTGCGCTCTCCAACTGCGTCTGCTGCACCGCCGCACACTCTGTGAACTGGACAATAGCGCTGCGGAGCTGCTCCTGCTCAAACCACCGCGTTTCCTCCAGAGCTCGCAGGGTCTCCGCTGCCTGGCACTCGGACGCCTCGAGCACGCTCTGCAGCTCCACCAAGTCGGTGCGCAGTTTCTCCAGCTGTGGCTCGTACACAGCGCGCGTCTCCTCCATCTGCGTCGCCAAAGCTGTCTGTTGCTGCGTAGCCCAGTGCTCCTGCTCGGCTTGCAATGTGGTCGCGTGCTCTCGAGCCAGCTCATCAAGCCGCGCCACGTGTTGCTGCTGCTGTTGCTCTTTCTCCGTCGTGAGCCGCCTCATGACGCTCTCGCGCTGCGTCGTGAGTTCGCGGAGCTGTCTCTGATGCGCGTCGTCGCGATCCTTCTGTGTCTTGTGCGAGTCCCTTTCAAGCGCGTCCTTGGCCGCCTGCAGCGTCGCTACCTGCTGCTGTGTCTTGTCCAGCTGCTCGGACACCAGTGCGTGTTGCCTCTGCAGCTCCGCGAGATCCTTCTCCTTGGCAGCGAGCTGCGTCTGCAGCGTTGACACGTTCGTCTCCAGCTTCGCCAGATCCTCCCGCAGCGCGTCCTGGGCGGTCGTTGATGCCGCGTCGTGGTCCGCCAACACGCGTTCATGCTCGCGCTGCAGCTGAGCAATCCGCTCGTCTGACGCCCTGCTGGACGCCACGCGAATCTGCGTCTCCAGCTCCTCGAGCTGTCGGATCGTGGCCGATCGCTGGGCCTCCCGCTCCGTCGCATGGGCCGTCTCCAGATCATGCAGCGCTGTGGTCTGCGCCTGTTTCAACTGCTCGAGGCTTCGATCGCTCTCTTCACGCTTTTGCTTGGCTTCGACGCGGAGATTCTCCAGCTCTTGCTGAAGCTTGGCGCGGATCAACGCGGTGGCAGCACTCTCGACTTGCCAGTCAGCGATTTGCTTGTTCGTGGCCGCCACTTGCGCCTCCAGTTCGCCGATCTGCTTGCGGGAAGTCACGCTAGCTGTACTGGCCTGTTGCGAAGCCAAGAGCGCTTCGGCCTTGGCATTGGCCAGCTGCAGCTCGCGCTCCTGCAGTTGCTGCTGCAGTTGAGCCATTCGCTCTGACGCGCTGGCGCTGTGCTGCAGCGTCTCCATCTGCGCGGCCTCGAGCGCCTTGTGCGCCTGCGTGAGAGCATGGTCGCGAGTCTGCAGCGTCTGCTTGAGTGTAGCCAACTCCTGCGCTAACTGATCGATCTTGTCGGTGCCCACGGCCAGCATGCGCTGCAGCTCCTCGGCATGGGCCGTGGCGTCTCGCCGCACGCTCTGCGCTTCCTGCTGCGCCTTGGCGAGCTGCAACTGCAGCGTCTTGGCCGTGCGCGCCGCCTCCTGCTGCTGTCTGAGCAGCGCGTCCTTCTCCTGCAGCAGCTTGGCCTCCTGGCCGCGCAGGGTCTCGGCGTCGGCCAGTAGCGCCTCCATCTTGCTCACCAGCTCGTTCTTGGTCTGGTCGGCAGCCACTTGAGCCGCTTGCGCCTTGGCCAGCAAGTGCCGCTCGTGCTCAGCCTGCAGCACCTCCCGCTGTCGCTCCCAGTCGCGCGTGGCTGACGCCAGCTCGGCCTTGAGCGCGTCCTGGGCCCGCAACTGGTCCGCCAGCATGCGGTTGTACTTGGCGTTTGAGGTCGTCACGAGCTCCTCCGTCTCGTCCGCGTGCTGCGTCTTGAGCTCCTCCATGGCCGCCCGCAGCGCCGAGGCCTCCGACTTGGAGCTGCTTTCGCGCTGCTGCGTCTGCCGCTCCGCACGCTGTGAGAGCTGTAGCAGTCGCACATCGAAGGCCTCTCGAGCCTGCTGCACCTGCGTCTCCAACTCCTCCAGCTTGGCTTGGAAGGCTTCCTCGGCCGCGACGCGGCTGGCCTGGGCACGTCGTTGTTGCGACTGCGTCTCGGCCGCCCACTTCTGTCGATCTGAGGCGTGTTGACGTTCGCGCTGCGCCCCTGTGGCCGCCTGCGTCTGTAGCTGCGTCTGCAACGCACGAAGTTTCGTCGCCGCGTCCTGCGCCAGCCGCTTCACCTCGGCGGCGTGGGCCAGACGCGAGTGGGCCGCCTCAGCCTGGTAGTCCTCGTTGCGCGTGTTGAGGTGGAAGATGACCTTGGTGAGCTGCGCGATCTTCTTGCTCATCTTGAGGTGCAGCTCAGCGGTGGCCGCGGCATCCACACTGCCAGCACCATGGCGGTCGCCCATGGCACACGCAAGCGAGGCCATTGATGCTTCTGGACAGAGTATGGGGCCGTCGGAACGCCACACTGCGACTTGCACAGGCGTGAAGCCGAATTGGTCCGCGAAACGGAAGCCTCGACAGTTCTCCAGCCCCGCCACGGCTTTTCATACCGCGACGCGACGGAGCTGTCTACAGTCGACTCAAAATTAGATCGCGAGCTGCAGATCCAGCAAGCGCGTCCACAGTCCATGGCATCGCCGCGGTCACTGCTGCTGCTGCTGCTGGCCGTGGCGCACGTGCTGCCGCTGGCGACGCAGGGCAGCGTGAACTTCCCGGGCGTGGAGTTCAACGCTGCTGTGGGGGAGCCGGCGCACGCCAGCAGCTACTACAACTACGCGCCCAACGCGCTGCACGACGTCAACTTCGTGCCGGGCAACGCCAACGACGGCTTCCCGGACGAGACGAGCTGGTGGTCCTCGGGCGAGGACGCGTCGGACCAGCGCGTCTTCTGGCAGCTCAACCTGAGCGCGAGCGTGCCGCAGCTGGCGCGGCTCGTGGTGCGCTGGCACGGCTTCCTCACGCCCGCCGCCTACCGCGTGCGCGTGTCCACGGACGGCGACTTCTTCCAGACCGTACTGGCCGTCACGAACCGCAGCGTGGCCTACGACCGCGTGGACAACGTCACGGACGGCCTCGATCAGCTCACCACGCGCTTCCTCTACCTGCGGCTCGTCATGGACGAGACCAACGTGTGCGCCGACGCCTTCTCCTGCGCCGCCCCCAGCGATTCCACCGCAGTGTCCGCCACCAACGAGCGCGTCATCTACGGCCTGCGCGAGGTGGAGCTCTGGGCCAGGGGCTATCGCAACGGTGAGCGCCTCCTTCTCCGTGATCCTGTCGTATCCGCCCTCTTTCTCACGCGATTGCCGTGCAGGAGCCTCAAACCCACGTCTCGCAGCAGGCACCACTGCGATTCGAGCCTCCGTGCTGTCTGCGCTCGTCCTGGCGGTGCTCGGGGGCGGCTAAGAGGCGAGATTGGACGCTCCGAACGCTCGGGATCGACGCGCCAAGGTGTCGACCAATTCAAAGAGGAAACCAAGACAGCCTGGGGTGGCGAAGAAGCTTTCAACAAACTTGTTGGGCAAATTGGCATTTGGACGCCCACCGTCAGCGGCGTGCGGAGAAGGAAGGGTTACCAAAATTCTATTTGAACAAGCTCGATACTCACTCACACACACGAAGGCGCGCGGTGGGCCTGGGGCGGACAAGAGGGCGTCGAGGCCGCCGGCCGCTCACGCCGCGCGCAAACACGCACCGCTCTCGCCGCTGCTCCTTCGTTCGAAGTTCTCCAACGCCACGTCTTCATTCAATACGAACGCACGCACGCACGGTTGGGCCTCAGCGTCACCCGAGAGGGAAACAAACCGCGTCGCCGCCTTACAGCGCCGAGTTCTTGTCCACCGTGAAGATCTCGCCCTGCGCCTTGTTCTTCTTGCTGTCCCGACGCTTCTTGTACACCACGCCAACGACGCCCAGCACGGCGCACGCCGCCACGGCGCCAACGATGGGAGCAGTGGCAGACGCGCCCTCGCTCGCGTCGTCCGTGTAGCTGGCGTCCAGACCCACCTTCTCCACCGAGAAGGCCGTGGCCGCCTGGGTCACCGACTCGGCACCCGACGAAGCCGCAGCCTCGTACGTCTCCTCCGAACCGCTGGCCGAAGTTTCACCCGTGGCGGTCGTGCTGGCAGCAGAGTACTCCTCGGCCGCAGACGGCGACAGCGTCAGCGCCGAGTCCTCCGAGCCCGAGCAGCTCTCCGAGTCCATCGAGCCCGAGCAGCTCTCCGAGTCCATCGAGCCCGAGCAGCTCTCCGAGTCCATCGAGCCGCTGCACGACGAGCTCTCGGCCTCACCGGCCACGTCGTACTCGTTCGAGCAGTCCTCGCTGGCCGAGGACGTGGCCGCCTCCACACCGCTGCTGGCGATGTCGTACTCCTCCGAGCAGCTCTCGTCGGTGCCGCTTCCGGCAAGGTCGTACTCCTCCGAGCACGACGCGTCGCTGCCAGCAATGTCATACTCCTCCGAGCAGTCCGAGCCAGCAATGTCGTACTCCTCGCTGCAGTCCGAACCAGCAATGTCGTACTCTTCGCTGCAGTCCGAACCGGCGATGTCGTACTCCTCTGAGCAGTCATCCGTGGCCGTCGACGACGCCGAGTCCACGTCCGTAGCAGACGAAGACGTCGTCGTTCCCGTGGACGTGCCAGTCGAGTCCGAAGTCGTGCCAGTGGTCGTGCCCGTAGACGTGCCAGTCGAGTCCGAAGTCGTGCCCGTGGACGTGCCCGTAGACGTTGAGCCCTTGGTAGCCGTCGAGTCCGAGTTGTTGTTTGACGTCGACGTGGACGTCGACGTTGAACCGTTGGTAGCCGTCGAGTCCGAGCTGTTGCTCGACGTGGACGTAGACGTCTTGGACGAGTTGTTGCTCGTCGTCGAGCTGCCCGTGGTCGAGCTGCCCGTCGTCGTGGTCGTCGTCGTCGTCGTCGTCGACGTGCTCGTACCGCCCGACGTGTTGCTCGTCGAGTCGTTGTTGGACGAAGTGTTGCCCGTGGAAGACGACGTCTTGCCCGAGGACGAGTCCGTAGTGGTGCCAGTAGACGTACCCGTCGTAGTGCCCGTGGATGTTCCCGACTTGGTGGCAGTTGAGTCATCCGACGTGTTGGACGTGGTCGTCGCGTACTCGTCGTCACCCGCGTTGGAAGACGTCGTGGTAGAGCCCTTGGTAGCCGTCGTGTCGGCGTCCGCGCCCACATTAGAGGACGTCGTGGTCGAGGTAGACGTCGTGGTCGAGGTAGACGTCGACGTCGAGCCCTTGGTGGCCGTCGAGTCCTCCGACGCGTTCGAAGACGCCGTCGTGGACGTTGAGCCCTTGGTGGCCGTCGAGTCGTCCGACGTCGTGGTCGACGTGGACGTGGACGTGGACGTGCCTGAAGAGCCCGTCGTGGCCGACGTGTCAGCCACGGCGCTCTCGGCGTCGTCGCTGCCAGCGATGTCGTACTCCTCGCTGCAGTCCGAGCCGGCAATGTCGTACTCCTCGCTGCAGTCCGAGCCGGCAATGTCGTACTCCTCGCTGCAGTCCGAGCCAGCAATGTCGTACTCTTCGCTGCAGTCGGAGCCGGCAATGTCGTACTCCTCCGAGCAGTCTGAGCCGGCAATGTCATACTCGTTCGAGCAGTCCTCGCTCGCCGCCGAGGCGTCCACGCCGCTGCTGGCAATGTCGTACTCCTCCGAGCAGCTCTCGTCCGTGCCGCTGCCGGCGAGGTCGTACTCCTGGCTGCAGTCGCTGCCCGAGCCCGAGGCGCCCGCGGACGGGCCCGCGGCCTCCACGACGCCGGCGCCGCTGGCGCCCGCACTGCTCACCAGGTCCGTCTGCGAAAAGTCGTAGGCGTTCACCTGCGCGACGCACACGGCGGCCGCGAGAATGAGCCCCTTGGCGATCTTCATGGCTGGGGCGGCTCCTCCTGTCACTGAACTGAGAGACTCTGCGTGCTTGCTTGCTTGCCGACCGTGTCCTGCTCGACACCGCTCGCCAGAAGAAGTCTAATTGGAGAATGATCGCTCAGCGCCGCCACCAGCGCCGCCGCCGCAGTCCTCTACCGTTCTCATGCACATCATGGGCTGGGCACTGGCCAGATAGAGAGTCAGCGCCGGGCCGCAAAAGCCTGACGACAAGCTGGTTGACGCCTCCGCGCCAGCTGGCCCGGCGGAAGGCGACTGCCGCCGGATACGAGTGGTATACCGGCGACGATCGCACCGCACACCTCACGTTTAAAGTATACTTCTCCGGATAGAAGTATACGACGGGAAGGGGAATTGCCTTGCTCGCCAGCCGGCGCCCGGGAACCAACTGGGCTGGGCAGGCGGCGTCGCTGGGAGGCGGGGTCTGACTTGGGTTGTACCTGACATACAGAGTAGACCTGCATCGAGGTAGCGCACTGTTTGCATGCTTTCACTGTCTGTTGTCCCTTTCATACCCTTGGTACTTGTGATACTGAATTCAGGATTGGATACTACGTCTTGTGATAGTACTGGAGGGGTTCTTTCCGGCAGCGCATGTATAGGCGCCCGGCAGCGCTCTTCCTCCTACTCCCATCTGCCGGCGCCGCTCCCGTCGCGCCTTCCCTGCCGTCCGCCGTCCGCCGTCCTGCGCCGCCGCATGAGAACCTGCGCTTTGTTGTGCCCGGGCTGTTCACGCGCCTGCGCTCGGTCACGCATCGTGCTGCCGGCTGCAGCCGCGATCCCAGAAGCCTTGGTGCCAGGATGTAGCTCCAGGTCGCAGCGCGGATGAAGTAGGCTATTCGATAGGTTCTTGCCGATGGCCAAGGCGGTCGGAGCCCCCGGCCACCAAGCAAGACACTGACGCACACGCCACCTGGGCCCGCGCTGCCCCACGCGAAGGCGCACGCGCGTCTCGGAAGCGAGCGGGCCACAGGCTTGGGCTGGGATAGAGGACGCCTCCACCCAGACAGACAGGCTCCGTCGTCGCCAGGCTTCTCGCCGCAGAGGAAACCGTGGCTGGCAATACGGAACGCTCCCGGCCCGCGCTCGCTCACTCGACGCTTCGCTGGACAGCGTATCCGCTCCGAGCCAGCCCCGCCCACAGCAGCGCCAACCGCCACGCTGGACTCCTGTCGGACGTCGCGGCTCACTCGTCGCCTCGGCGGCGAGAACCCGGGGGCACTGGCGTCTTGGTGCGGCGGCGGAGCCAGTGCCGGCCCCAGCCACGGCCCGGCTGGCTAGGCGCCGCACCAGCGGCTCCGGCCGCCATGCGCATGCACTGAACCTCTCTCCAGCCGGGCTGGCGCTGGAAGTAGGCTGTTCGGGGCAATTATGCCAGATGGGAGGTTGGGTGCCACAGAGGTGAAGCCGCCGCTCGAGCGGATACGACGCGCACGAGACGCCGCGTTCTCGGCTCGCCGCAGAGGCGACGGACGCGCGCCGTATCCGCCAGATGCCGGCTCCGGCCCGCAGCCTGCAGCCTGCAGCAGCACGGGCCGGCTCAGCTCCCACTCTCGGCGCAGACGGTCTTGCAGCAGCTATCGCTCCCGCTCGTCGACATGGCTGCGTGGCCGTGGTGGACAGCGGCGGCGGACTTGCTCGACGGACGCGGCGCGCACCGATGCGGCCAAAAGACCACACGACGCGACGCGTCCTCTGCGGCGCTGCGCCGGGGACACGTGCTCGCGGTGGAAGCAGCCGCACGGCGAAGCCGGCACTGGCAGTGCCGTGGACTCCAGCGCGGATGGATCCCTGGCAGCGCTCGCTGTGGCTGGAGCATGCGCTGCTGCATTGCACCACCGGAGCCGCCGCCGATGCGGTCTCACCATGCTGCTGTCGAACGCAGCACTGAGCGCGGCGAGGAAAAGGCTTGGCCGGCGCCTCAAGTTTGGCGGCTCTTGCTGCTTCCTACGCCACGAAGGGATGGGGATGTGCGCGCAGCACCACCGGATTGCCACGACGGCTCGGCCTCACTCACGCGCGGACTGGCTGGGTGGCGGACACCCTCACGCCTCTACTTTGCCGCTTCGACGTGAGCCTCGCCTCGCCTCGGGTGGCTCGCCGATCTCCCCCCATCCAGGGCATCTTCTTGAACGGGGCCGTCAGTGCCACAGCGCCGGGCCGCGGGTGGCACAGCGCTCAGCAGGACTTCTCGCGAACCAGAAGCTCTCGCGGACGCGCCGCGACGGCACGACCTGCCGCCAGCAGGGCTCGCGGAGGGCTCCATGCAAATCGCCGCCTCGCGCCAGATGCTTTCGTCTCCCCACGCACAGTGCGCTGCCGGTCAGCTCACGCGCAGCCAGGCGGCCAGGCGGCGGCTCCAGCGCGACCTGGTTGTCTTCTCGGCGTTGCGGAGCTGCGAGCTTGATTGACAAGCAGCACGGGAAAGGCGCTCGGGAGGTCGGATCAGGCTGTTCTACAGGTTTTCGCCGTTCCAGAGGTTTGGATTTGCCTGTGCAGGTGGCTGACTACGACTTTCCACAACAGGCGAAATAAGAGGTTATGCTCGCAGACAGGTATGCTACGCTGACCGAGAAAGGCCATCTCAAGTGGGCGCTCTAATCGGGTTGAATCCCCCAAGGGGCGCGACGATCCAAAAGCGACGTTAAAACTGACTCAAAATGACGCTGCCATAGCTCGCTTGGAATGGGTCTCGCGGTCTTGAAGGCGGCGGCGCGTGGTCTGCAAATAGTCAGCGGCGCCGCTTCATCACTCGAGCGGCAGCCAGTACGCGTTTTGCTTGACGTCGTGTGCGGTGCAGCGTCTTTGGAGCTTGTCGCGTCAGGATCTCATCGGCGTGCGCGCCATGACTCATCCACGCGGCCGCACGGCGTACGAAGACATGCTGGCTGAGTTGCAGATGGACTCGGACGAAGACACGGAGACGAAGACGGAGCTGCGCCACGAGCGCGACGAGCTGCCGACCGCGAGAGAACCTAGCGCGCGGACAAGCCAGCGACGGCCATCACCGCCTCCGCCCCCGCCAAGTCCAGCAAAAGCCTGCGACGACTCGGACGACGACAGCGGTGACGAAGCCCGAGCGCGTGCAGCACAAGCTGAGAGGGAGAGGCGCAGTGAGGCCAAACGCGCTGCATCCCGGTCCCCGCGGCACGATGCCAAAGACGGAGATTCGAGGCGGCGCCGATCCTCTCCGACGCACAGCAGCAGCAAACGCCACCTCGCAGCACAGTCGCAGCGGCGCAGCACATACAGCCACAGCCGCAATCATGGTCGCACATCCCAAGAAGCGCATAGCGATTCGGACGACTCGGACACCGAACGCGAAGGTATACACAGATCCGCGCAAACAACGTCCATCGCGTTGGCGCACCCCATCGAGATGTATAGCCGATTAACCTAGCTCATGTGTCCTTTGCCAGCACCTGTGACGAATGCCAGTCACGAGCTTTTCACGGCCGCTGGCGATACTGGCGCCCGCAACGCGGAGCAGGCGAAACGCACGGATTCCTTGGCGCTGCGGTCCTTTCTGACACGTGCGCCGTCCCGAGGCGAGCCTGCCATCCGCGTACGTGGTGCGGCCCCTTGAACTACCTCACTGCTTGCCCACGAGACTGACTTGTACGTTGACCTGCTTGTCATTGCTGCCCCCAGTGCTTCGTGGAGCGCGACCGCCAGGGACTCAACCGCCTGCACCCCGTCTTCCGCCTCTTCCTCGAGGAAGGACGGCAGTTCCTGCTGTGCGCACAGAAGCGCGTGACCAGTAAGACGGCCAACTATCTGTTCACGATGGAGCAGAAGCCCACCGACTGCCAGACCGCTCTCACCGTGGCCAAACTGCGCAGCAATTGGGTGCGTAGTATCAGCATCACGCTGAGGTCGCCTCAACGTCCAGAATTGCTATACTAACGGGTAATGCACTCGTGTCTGCCGTGTCCGCAGTCCGGGTCCGAGTACACGGTGTACGACGACGGCCTGAGCCCGAGCAAGACGGCGTTGGACGCCAACGTGCGTGGCATTTTAGCCAGCGTCGACTTTTCCTACGACGAAATGGGACCTGGCAGACTGCTTGTGCGTGTGCCGCACGTACAGCACAACGGCATGGCCGCCGTATGGAAGGACCGCGACGCGGCGGTGACTGCATTTGCGGCTGCGACGGCCACAGACACGCCAGAGCACCGCGATGACCTGTTATTGCTGCGTAATAAGCAGCCGCACTACGACAAGAAAGCTGGCGGCCACGTGCTGGACTTCGGCGGCCGCGTCACCATGGCCTCCATCAAGAACTTCCAACTACAATGCGATGTGAGCTCACGGAGGCTGAGTAGTGAGTACCATGAAACTTGGTCCATTACAGTGCTGAGACTCACAGATCTCTCGCTGCTTACCTTGATCGGTGTCAATGTACGCCCTTGTGTCGACTGATAGACTCATGGAGACGCCACGGTGTTGCAGTTCGGCCGCGTGTCCTGTCAGCCGCCAGGCCCACGAGCGCAATGCAAATGCCACAAGAACAGCTTCACCATGGACGTCCAGGTACGTCAGTCAGCGTGTGGGTGTTTTGCCAACTTCCTCGCCAACATCTTCGCCAGGTATCGCACTCACCATGTGACTGTGAACTTGCAGCACCCGCTGAGTCCGCTGCAGGCCTTCGCCATTTGCCTCGCTACGTTAGACACCAAATTCACAGACCTCAAGCTCTACGACAACGTGGCCAAACTCATCAAGAAGAACTAGAGCCCGCTGCATCCCACGACCACGGACTGTTCTTACGGCGTACAGACCCAGCAGATCTAACTGTCGTGGCCAACTACGTCTTCGCCTTTGGTCGAATCTACACATTCCATGCGTCTCTCGCCCTCTTGAGCACCGTCGCCTCTATCCATACTCTCGCAGCTCTCTCTCCACGCTAATGCCGATGTATCAGGTCATCTCCACCGCAAAGAGCTCTTCGCTGAGCCGTCTACCGTCGATGCTGGTGTCTCCGGTCACCGCCGCTGCTGTGATTCCGGTACGAGGGCAGCGCCTCGTTCAACCGAGGGTACGAGCTCCCGTGGTTCTTGGCGCTCTTGCGAGACCGCGAGCCGTAGTCCTCGTCGTGGCCGCTCTTCCTGCTGCGGCCGCGGCTCCTCTTCCCGCTTGCGCGTGAGCCGCCGTTGACGTAGTAGTCCTCGTCGTCGTCGTAGGCGTATCCGTTGTAGTCCGGGTACTGTTCCTCCGCGTCGCGGCCACGCTTGTGCCCCGTCACTCTTCGGCCAGTGTTGCTGCCGGAGCTATGGCAGTCGGCTGCGTAGTGGCCACGGCCGCCACACTTGAAGCAGTTGCCGCCGCCGTAACCCGTGGACCGTGACGGACACTCGGCGGCCAGGTGGCCAGGCTGCTGGCACACGAAGCACTTCTGCGGGCCGCGACTGCCGCCGCCTCCAGAGCGCACCGCAAAGTTGGTCACGGGCTCCACGTACGAGCGACACTGGTCCAGCGAGTGGCCGCCGGCGCAGTGTGGACAGTACACGCGCCGGTCGGCCGGCGGAGGAATGGGCGCGCAGTGCAGGTGGCCCACTTCCGTACACACCATGCAGGTCACGCCTTGGCCCGCTGCGTCGTCGCAGTCCTGGTCCTTGTGGCCCACGCGGCCGCAGATGCCGCACGGATCCATCTCTTGCTGTCGGTTAGTGCAGTCCTGTACCACAGCAAAATACAAGCATTAGCGATTCCATCGGGTGGTGCATACACAACAGGCCACAGAGCAATGCAGACGGCATCGTACCCGTGCTTGGTGGCCCAGCTGCATGCAGTAGTGGCACGGCAGGTTGGGGCACTCCCAGGCCATGTGGCCGCGCAGCGCGCAGTAGTAGCACGGCTTGAGCACGCGGTCGTTCATGCACACGGTGGACATGTGGCCCACTTCGCCGCAATTGAAGCACTTGGTGGCCAGATCCGTCACGAAGTAGCGGTTCTCGCGCCTCTTGCGGGCCGGCGCGTCGCTCTTCTTCTTGTCCGTCGCCTTGTCCGCCACCGCATCCTTGGCCTGCGTCTCTCCATCCGAACCCAAACGAATGTGCTGCGTCGTCTTGGACTCAAAGAGCGGCGCGCCCACCGTCATGCGGTCCTCCGCGTCGCTCTCGCCCTCCACGTCTGCCATCTCCACCTTCTTCTCCACCTCCACCTCGCCCGTGGACCCGCGGAAGCGCGAGCTAAAGTCGCTCAGGATGAAGTCATTCAACGGCTCCATGGGCGGCTCCTCCAGCACCGGCAGCTTGCGCTCGCTCGCCGGCACGAGGAAGCGCGCCTGCGCCCACTTGGACAGCTTCACCGTCTTCTTCTGCGGGGGCGGCGCCGGTTCGTCACTGTCCTCGTCCTCGGGCGTCACGTCGCTCTTGTCCTCCAGCGACACCACGGCCGTCTTCTTCTTCTGCGCCTCTTCCTCCTCCTCGCCGTCCAGAACGATCACCACGCGCTCGCCCACGTCCTCGTCGCCCGCCGCCGGGTCGCTGGCATCTCTGTCCGAGTCGGAGTCCCAGCGAGAGACGCCCGTTCCTGAGCGCACGCCCTTCTTCTTCTTCGTGGCGCTCTTTCCCTTGGGCACGCGCGTGGGCCGCACCGACAACGGTTTGTGCGCCGCGTGCGCGCGCGGGTCCGACGGATCCAGCACGTGCAGCAGCTCCACGTCGCTGTCACTGTTGTCGCTGGCGCTCACATCGCTCATGGCGTCCAGCACGCCCGCGTTCTCGCCCCGCATCCTGGCGCTGCTTGTCACCAGTCCGCTTGCTGCCCTGCCAATATGCCGCGGCGCGCTCAGTGCCACCCACCAACTCGAACTCGCCAAAAGGCGGCGAGGAACACCCTCTACAGCAGCAACCAGAGCAAACGAACTCTCTCTACAAGACCGGTCGAGTCGGTTTGAACTGGCGAGAGGTGTTTCTCGACCAATCAAAAGGCCGCTTGTACGGTGGCTCACTGGATTGGTTGGTGTAGAGGTTACATGAGGTACAAATAAAACGTTGCAGAGGATGACGGCCTCAGCGAAGTAAACCTCCCCATCGTGAGGAGTTCATGGCAAACGTATCGAGTGTCCATTTCGCTTGGTGTCTCGATCTGCGGCCTGCAGATGGCGCTAAGCACCGTCCTTCGCTCTGCCACTTGGTCCTGGAATGCACGTGGCTCAGAACTTACTGCAACCAGCATTCGGACGCGTAATGGCCGTGGCCGCCGCACTCGAAGCAGCAGTCGTCCCACGAGTCCCACGACCCGTCCGATTTCGCCGGGCATCACGGATCAGATGGCTTGTGCTTCCGCACTCGAAGCACCTTCGGGCTTCGCGCCGGCCGCTGGCGTGAACCACTGCGAAGCTGGTCGCCGGCGGCTCCACGTGTGTCGAACACTCGCCGAGTGGATGGCTGCCAGTGCAATGCGGGCAGTACAGACGTTGGTCAACGGGAAACGGAATGGGCACGCAGTGTAGATGGCCCGCCTCGGTGCACACCATGCAGGTCACGTTGCTTTCCGCAGTACGATTGCACTCAGGTCCGTGTGGCCCACCCGGCCACAGACGCCGCAGTACTTCTTGGTCTTTTTATGACGCGCTTTGCAGTCCTGTTCAAAATAAAGCGAACGTGTCAGCATGTCTTCGAGCCAAGCTGCTTGATAGCGAGCAGGGAGCAATCCTCTCCGTACCTGGGGTTGATGGCCCAACTGCAGACAGTGATGGCACGGGAGGTTCGGACACCCCCAGGAAGCATGGACGCCCAGAGCACAGTAGAAGCACGGCGTCTGCGCTTTGTCGTCCATGCAGACGCTGGACGAGTGGCCGAACTCCCCACAGTGCGCACACTTGGCTACTACAAAGTAGTGGTTCTCCAGCGCCGTGAGTGCTGACGCGGAGTTCTTCGTCGTCGTCCCCACTCGCTTCTTGCCCTTGCTCTTAAATGGCTTGCCAGAGCCAGCGGTACTCCTACCACCATGCGCGGCCTAGTATCGGCTTCGACTGCAGTCACGCCTTCCAGCGATACGTGTTTCTCCACCTCACGCGTGAGGCCGCGGAAGCGCGAGCCAAAGTTCAGCAAGATGAAGTCGTTCAGCAGTTCCAACGGCGGCTCTTCTAGCGCAGGCAACTTGCGCTCGCTCGCAGGCACGAGGAAACGTGACTTCACCCACGTGGACAGCATGGCCACCTCCCGCTTCTTCCTAGGCGACTCCAGCACGGCATCTCTCGTGCTGCTCCGCACCTCCGCGGCTTCCGCTTCCTTGTGCGCGCGTGCCACAGCCAAGCGTGGCGACCTCCTCACGGGCTGCCTCTCCGCAGCGCTCGCGTTCTTGCCGCACATGCCTCTGTCTGCGACGATCTGATCCAGGGTATCCGGGCAAAATAGTCGGAAAGTGCATTTTTGCACCAATCAGCAGCGTTTATTGTGCTCCTTTTCCGAACGTCGCGGCCCGGCTTCAAGTACACGTTTTCAACCAATCAGGTACCTCCTCGCCCATTTGCGCACCGTTGATAGACTGTCGAGTCGCCTACCGCGCTCTCCCTGTACAAGCGCCTCATCTCCCTCTAAACGAGCGCCTGGGGTCCGCCACTCCCCCATTCCGATCAAACCGCAGCAACAGACACGAACGTGCCTAGAAGCGCCCGAGAGCCATGGCGTCCATCGACGAGCCGCTGGACCTGATCAAGCTGAGCGTGGCCGAGAAGATCTACGTCAAGTGCCGCGGGGACCGCGAGCTGCGCGGCGTGCTGCAGGCCTACGACCAGCACCTCAACATGGTGCTCAGCGACGTGGAGGAGACCATCACGGTGCAGGAGCTGGACCAGGAGACCTACGAGGAGATCATCAAGCAGTCCAAGCGCAACATCGAGATGCTCTTTGTGCGCGGCGACGTCGTCATCCTCGTGGCGCCGCCGCTGCGCACGGCCTAGGGTCCGTCGCGCACCGTCGTAGGTCGTCCAATAGCCGTCTTTCGCCTCTCCTTCTGCGCTCAAATGCTTCAGTGGGTGTGCAGGCGCCGCTCAAAGTCGCGGATCGTGGCAGTCACCTCCTCCGCTTCTCGTCGCCGCGCTCTCTGTCGCTGCCGCTCCGCGCGCGTCTCCTTCTCCAGCGTCACACAAGAGATACCATGCACCGGGCCGCTCTGCGTTCGCCATTCAGATACATTAGCCGCCACCGCCGACTTGTACGCGCTTGCAGGACGTCTTCCATCCGGCTTTGGGGCCTTCAAAGCACCGCAACGCAAGCCTTGGGAACTGGCGGAGCGATTGCTAGGACTGGCGGTGGCCCGGACGCGCGGTTTGGCCTGCGAAGTGCTCCGACTGCTGATGTGGCTGGTGTCTGCATCGCCAGCGGTCCAGGCCTGCTTCCTCCCTGAAGGAATCGGCACGGAGTCGACCGAATCGAAGACCCACTTGTCTTTGGCACGGAGCTGTGCTTCTCGAGCGGTTGCCTGCTGTCGTACACGCACGCGCTCGAGCTCGAGCTGTTCGCGCAGTCGACGCCGCACGTGGACGTCGTACACAAAGTCCATCGACTCCTTGGACGTGGATTTGGCTCGCATCGGTCGGTCAGGCAGAGAGGAGGTGGATGCAGATGGCGTCGCGTGTGGATGTCGCTTGGTCTTACCGGTAGAAGACCGCAGTAGCGGCGAGTTGGGGGCGGTGTGGGAGGTATTGCTACCTGTTGTCATGCTGACCCTGGTCGACGACGACAGCGTAGGGCCCGTGGCTCGCTTGTGGTAGACGCGCGAGTGTCCGCTGTCACTACTGCAGCTACCGACGAACTTCTTCCGGGTTCTAGAGCTGGCTTTGCGTACGTCCGTGGCGCTCACAGGCGCCACAAAGTCGCTTGGAAGCTCCACGACGCTCCCGAACGCAGTGTGCGTGAGCTCGCGAGTCCTTGCTGTGTCGTAAGGCTGCTTGAGCTCTGTTTACCATCGTCCAACCCAGTCGGGGTGAGTGCCTTGCATATCAAGTAGCAATCGGAGACGCAACGAGCCGAATCGCTCTATCAACGCAGAGCTAAGTACGCCAAACGAAGGGTTTACCGTCGTCGCCGTGCACGTTCAGGTCTTGGAAAACCCAGCCCATGAGATGATCGAACCGCTCCAGGTCTTCCGACCCAAATCCACATCAATGTAGTCGACGCGAAGACCATGAGGACACGGTGGGTAGAGAGCAGAAGACGAGCGTGAGACTGAGAGCAAGCATGCAGGAGTGCGGCCAGACACCGCAGACCCCCTGCTTGCGCACCTTGCACACATTTCTGGCCTTGATTCAAGGCGGCAAGTGAAGCCATGAGCACCCAGTGAGTGCCAAATCACGGCGGATGCAGAGGAGCGAGACGACGGAGGGCCGGGCTTGGTTACTGATGCGCAACGAGGGCTCGATGTGGGGCCAAGCATAGTCTTAAAATATGGGCCTATTTTGGGTGAGACTGCCACATTGAAGAACCGCAGGAATGGCAAATGCTACAAGTGGTTGAGTTGAAGCGAATTGGGTCATGGAGACCCAGACGGTCGAGTAGATCAAGAATCGCAGGTATTGCCCGCATGCGCGTTGTGGGGCAATTGGGATCCAATTGCTAGCATTTCATAGTGCAGACGGAAGCTTGCCACCAGTTGAACTCTAGCAAGCGCGGGTCGTCTACCCGCCACACCTCCGGTTCTGTGCTTAGCAGGTCTCGTGCTCTTGATATGCGCTCTTCCTGCAGCGTCTAGACGAGCACGCGGTGGTTCCACAAGTGGCACAACGACCTAAAGGGTGCGAGCGTGATGATTCAGTTCCAGTCGTTGAAGGCGATGAGATACTGCTCGCCAAACACGAAGTACCCGAGGCGCACGAGCTCGTAGGTATTCAGGAGGATGGTGTGGCACGGAACACTCGGGATTGCACCCGGCTCAGGCATGAAGAGGCCCAATGTGTTTCGAAGTTCGCTGTCGTTCCTCTCATTGCTACTACTTCGTCGTCGACTTTGTGCAATCGTCATCGGAGTGACCGCCACCGTCATCGTTGGCGTCCTTGACATTCATGCAAGTCTATCCGAGTAAATTCGGGAGCGACCCAGACCACCGACGTGTCCCGCCCGAAGCGCCAGCGCCTTCTCTACTCCGTGCAAGTCCCAACTGCGGCTTGGGATCACTGGCAATGACCGGGACATCACGAGAGGCAGCCAATTGGCTCCAAGCACGACCAGCTTTTCAACGAACAGTAGCGTCTCACATCCGTTCATGCGCACGCTGTATCGGTTGTGAAATAGTCGCTGAGCTTCAGCGCCTGCACTTCGTCGTAGAAGATAACTGTGGGTATCCGGCCGTCGACGCCTGCCAGCCAGCCTGATGAAGCCAACGCCAGCCGGAAGTAGTGCAGCATGCAGAGAACCAGCACTGTGGGAGCGAAGAGTGCGTCGGACACTCGTCGCCGGAGCA
>JAADYJ010000310.1:0-26087 GCA_023338205.1 Halophytophthora polymorphica
CAGCACCGCCGCCCTGCCGAGGCCCCTTTGCCCGGCACTCACGTGTTGTGCGTTCCCTTCCCTAAGTCTGCCCTGCCGCGTGACTCCTGAGAGCCCAGGAACCTGAGTCCCTGATGCATCTGAGGAGCTCAGGTCCCGGGAAACCGGTAGCGAACGGAAAGGTTATCAAAACCGGAGCTTCACGTAATTTTCGGGCTTACCCTTAGAGAATTATCGTAGAAGTTTTGTCTTGGAGCCTAATGCACTACGTGTACACTCCGCGCCAAGTTAATACGAACAGCCACGTTTGGCCTTTTAGCTCAGCCATGTTTACGAGTTGTGCCACGCTGTTTAGATGTGTTGTTTGTGCCGTTAAAACATGCGAGAATTGTTTTAACGTTTCCAATAGTGACGTTTAAGGTGGGCTACCATTCAAGTAGTCGTTTTGACCATTGCGACAAATATATGAACACTCAATCACATTTACAAGAAACAAGTGAAACGGAATGACAGTGAACAGATGGCTACATTATTAGTGGGTCTTGTTACCGTGCTACTTGATACACTCCTTGCAGCGTCGAAGCATGGACTTGATCAGCGCCCGAAGTACCAACATGTCAATAGCATCCCAGGTTTCATAGAGTGTCGCCGTTAGCTCGCTGACGCTGCTGAACTGCGTGGCGTTAGCGTACACGTGACGGCTCATGATCGATCAGAGATTTTCGATCGGATTGAAGTCGGGCGAGCGTGCCGCCCACGGCAGCACCCGGATCCCTTGCTTCGTGAAGAACTCCTGCGTGCGCTTGGAGCGGTGGCTCGAAGCGCCGTCCTGCTGGAAGGTGAAGTCCATCCCGTAGTGCTGGTGGACGTACGGCAGCATGAACTCGGATACAATGTGCACGTACTCGTCCGACTTCTACTTGCCGTGCAGCACCGCCAACTTCGTCTTGCCACAAGCGCTGAAGCCGACCCATACCATCACGGAGCCTCCTCTGCTTGACGACGCTTTGTTTGCCTAGCGGGACGGCGCAGGTCACGCTAGAAGGTATGGAATCCGTCAGGCCCGCCGATATTCCATTTCTTCTCATCAGAGAAGATGATGGTGTCCCAGGACCTGACGGGATCCTCGCTCATCACCATGTCCCGGGTCCAAGCATTTTTTGCGCTTGTCCTCTGTCGACAGGGGCAGTGCGTTGCCCATCTTGGCATACACAAGCCAGTCGACACCAGCGAGCACTTGCCGAATTGTGCGCACCGATGTCGACAGCTTCCGCTCTTCCTTGAGCTGCTTGGCTGACAGCAGTCCCTTCACGGCAGTGCGAACGAGGTAGCGCATCTCGCGCTCCAACAGTGAGGTCGCGGGGCGCGGCGACTTGCGCTCCATCGGAGTCACGAACAGCACGCGGTTGATGGCGCCCATTGAGCCCGTGCAATCTGCCGTAGGCCTAGCCTGGCCTCGTGGAGCCCTTGGATCCGTCCTTGCTCGATGTCCGTCAGTGGCGCGCCCCTCCCCATCAGATGTAGAATGGGACAAGCGCGCGCGATGGGAGCGGCGGTATGTGATTGGCAACATCATTGGTAGCGGTGAGCTGCCTCCACGCCTTGATCAACCCTCAAGCCTGGATACGTGGCAGAGCGGAAGGTGTCAAAGACCGTGGCAAAGGCCTCGCAAGTGGCACGCGACGAAATCACCCTGGCTCGATCCTTCGGCGCCGGCCTAAACCAACCAGGGCCAGCCGTTGCAGGGCTGGGCGTTGGTCTTCGGGACCACGACGGTGGTCGAGCACGGGACCTGCATACATTGCAAGCGAGACGTCTGCACCCACAACGACGTGCGGCGTTGCCGCAGTCATGTCGACACATGCCCCGCCATCCAAGGCCTCCCGGGGGCAACACAGTTCAAAAAGCGATCGCGGCCACGCTTTTCACCTGATGAAGACGCCTTCATCCTGCAGGAGACGGCCACCTTCCTCAGCAAGACAGCAGTGTGGAAGAGCATTGCAACGCGCATGGCCAGCAAGCCTGCGTTCTTGTACAAGCGCTTGGTACAACCACCAAAAACCCAAGGGGTGTTTTTGTCAAAAAAAAAACCTTGGGCACCAAGGCAAGGGATTTACCTTGGTGTTTACACCACCCACAGCAGCAGGAAAAAAAACCCTGCCAAGCAGGGTTTTTTTGCCTGCACAACCGATCGAGCAACGGAGCCGAACACTTGCTTCTTCGGCAGAAATGGTGCACAGCAGCAAGTATGACCTGCTCATCAAGCTCTTGCTCATCGGCGACAGCGGTACGTGCGCGCTGCCGCCTCGGACACCGCGGAGGTCTGTGTGTTCGCCCCCACATGCTCACCAGTCTGCGTGACACGCTCTCTCCTTCCTCTCTGCTTCCTTTGCCGTGCGCGGGGGATATTTGTAGGCGTGGGGAAGAGCTGCGTGCTGCTGCGCTATTCGGACGACTCCTTCACGACGTCGTTCATCACCACCATCGGGTGCGTTGCCACCCGCTGGGTCCAGATCTCGATGTGGTGCTGCTGAGGAGTACCGGGCGGCGGAACTCACGGATGTTTTCTTCGCTTTCTTCGCTTTCTTCGCTTTCTTTGCTTGTGCGCGCTGTGGACAGCATCGACTTCAAAGTGAAGACGATCGATGTCGACGGGAAGCGGATAAAGCTACAGATCTGGGACACCGCCGGGCAGGAGCGCTTCCGGACAATTACGACTGGTGTGTACTTCCGCCATCGCCACTTTCTCCTCACTTTGGGGCTTTAGTGTGTCTGCGTGGTCGCGGTTACAGAGAAAACTGACTGCTTGTCGGTTGCGTGTGCGCTGGGCGATGCAGCTTACTACCGTGGCGCGATGGGCATCCTTCTCGTGTACGACGTGACCGACGAGCACTCCTTCCAGAGTACGTCTGCGTGTGCGGGATACCGTCCTTAAACAGGCGGCTCCCTTTGCCTCGGCTGCGGCAAACGGTTCTCATCATTGCTCTAACGCTCTAACGCTCTAACGCTCGACCTTCGTGCTGGTGTCGTGTTTGGCGCGCAGACATCCGGAACTGGATGACGCAGATCCGACAAAACGCATCCTCCAACGTGAACAAGGTCTTGATCGGGAACAAGTGTGACGTCGACCCGTCGGAAAGGGTATGCACCGCGCTGGAGTGGAGGCTGAGGGGCAGGGCGAGCTCCTGACTCGGCACGCTTGCTGATTATTCTCTGTCTTTTGCCTCCCTTTGCCGAGCGCAGGCTGTGACGACGAAGCAAGGGCAGGCTCTGGCTGACGAGTTTGGCATCAAGTTCTTCGAGACAAGCGCCAAGAGCAACCAGAACATCGAGGAGGCCTTCCGCTCCATCGCCGTGGACATCCAGAAGCGTCTGGCCGAGAGCGAGCACGATAGGTTAGACGTGGCCAACGGCAGCAAGTTTCGCGTGGACGAAGCGCAGGAGCAGTCCAAGGACGGCTGCTGCAACTAGCTTCCACGCAGGCCCCCAAGCGGCCTCCTCTCTCCGTGGCCATTCTGCATCATAGCCGGCAGGAAAGTCACCCCGGCGCCTGGCCAGTCATTCATAGACGGCATTGCTCTGCGCCTCGAGGCTGAACACGTACACCGCTTACATTTCTTACTTTCACGGCTGCTCACTCAATCTCAAGCACAACAGTGCCATGCTCGCCCATGCGTCTGCGTCGTAGTCTTCTGCATCTGTAGGCGGTGCTGGCGCTGGGTGTACCCATTCCCCATTTCGCCACGTCAGCGGCGCGCTGACTGGACTGGCTGCTGCCCCAGTCTCATTGGAATGCTGGTCCCACATGAGACACATCACGCACCACCATCCAACATGCCACTCTTATCAACGGTTGGCCGGCGCTTTGTCGCCTGTGGCACTTGGCCCAAAGACTCTCAATTGGCAGTCACAGCTTCAGCAAGCACCAAGATGGCCCAGCGCGAGGACTGCGCGGACGTGGACGGCGGCGAGACGTGGGATGACTGGGTAGACGACAGCGCCGCCAGCTTCGGCTGCGTGTTCTGCGTCGACAAGTTCCCAGCTGAGGCGCCGCTGCACGCGCATCTGCAGGATTCGCACGACTTCTCGCTGCAGCACGAGATCGCGACGCGCCAGCTCGACACGTACGGCACCATCCAGCTCGTCAACTTCCTGCGTCAGATGACGCTGGACGACGTCCCGACCGAGCAGATCAAGCAGACGCTGGCCGACGAGGGCGCGCGCGCCTTCCAGAAGGACGTCTTCCTCAAGCCCGTGGTGGCCGACGACCCGCTGCTTTATTGTCTCGATTGCGACAGCGACAGCAGCGATGACGAGGGCAACGCCGCAACCGAGGAGCCCAAGAGCGAGCGTGTGACGCAGGCGACGCCCTCTTCTACGCCTGCGTCTTCTATGGACGAGACCAACGCCCTTCTGGCCAAGCTGCAGCGCGATAACCAGGAGCTCAAGCAGCAGATGAGCAAGTACAGCAAGTTGGTGCGTGACTTTGTGGTGGACGGCGAGAACGACGCGCCCGTGGAGCACGCGGCCGACAACGACACGTACTACTTTGACTCGTACTCGCACGTGGGGATCCACCGCGAGATGATCACGGACCGCATCCGCACGGATGGCTACCGCAACGCCATCCTCAACAACCCGGAGGTCTTCAAGGGCAAGGTGGTGCTGGACGTGGGCTGCGGTACTGGCATCCTCAGTATGTTCGCTGCTCAAGCTGGAGCGGCCAAGGTGATCGGGATTGACCGTAGCGAGATGGGCGACGTGGCACGTGAGATCGTGGCCGCCAACCAGTTCGGCGACGTCATCACCATCCTGCGCGGCAAGGTGGAGGACATGGAGCTGCCTGTGGACAAGGTGGACGTCATCATCTCCGAGTGGATGGGCTACTGTCTGCTGTACGAGTCCATGCTGGACACGGTGCTCTTCGCGCGCGACAAGTGGCTCGTGCCCGGCGGACACCTGTTCCCGGACAAGTGCTCCATGTTCCTGCAGGGTGTGCAGGACTCGACGCAACGCTTCGCCTTCTGGGACCACGTCTACGGTTTCAACATGCAGCCTATCAAGTCCAAGATCTCCATCCGCGACGCCTTCGTGGAGGACGTGCCGGCCAGCGACATCATCACCAGTCGCGAGCTGCTGCAGGAGATCGACATTGACACTGTCACGTACGACCAGCTCGACTTCCACGCCGACTTCACGCTCAACGTCACGGAGGACGGCACCATGCACGGCTTCTCGTCCAGCTTCGACATTGGCTTTGAGCGCGGCTGCAAGCGTCCCGAGTACTTCACCACGGGCTCCGAGGGCACGCCCACGCACTGGCACCAGGTCTTCTTCCACGCCCCGAAACCGTTTGTCGTCAAGAAGGGCGACGCTATCGCCGGCAAGTGGTGGGTGCGTCGCAACGCCGAGAACCCGCGCTTCCTCGACGTGGAGATCCAGTGGAAGCAGGCTGCAGACACCGAGTTCACCGTCCAGCGCTACCGCATCCATTAGAGATTGTTAGTGTCACGAACGCACAGAACAGTCCAGCCAGCCTAGAGCTGCCTGCGGCTTCCGGTTTTCTTTTGCATTTTAGTTAGAATACGATAGTTTCTCGCGAGGATCGAAACGCTTGGCACTTCCTTGCTTGGCGCGTGGACACCCGCAACGCTTGACCGCCAGCAAACGGCACTATGGGGAGTGCTGCTTCACCTGGCTGATGACATCCTTCACCAGCACAGACATGGCCGAGATCTTCTCGAATTCGTCACCCGTTGGCGGGATCATGGCCAGACACTTGAGCAGCAGGTAGTGCGTGGACGTGAGCGATGGCGTACGGTCAAGCTTCTCCACCTGCGGATCGGACACGAGCGGCGGCTGCGTGTCGCTCATGACCCACATGAACACGTCAGCAGGCAGCACACTCATGAGCATGGCGTACTCCGCTTCTGCCTTCATCCTCCGTAAAATCAGCGACAGGCGAGCTCGGGCGATGGACCCCAGCTTGTGGACCAGGCGCTCGGGGTGCTGCATCTTCTCAATCGACAGATCCGCTCGCTCGTCCCTCCCCGACTGGTACAGGAACATCACGTACTCTTCGCGAATGAGCTCCAGAGGCAACCCAAAAGCCTCTGCGAGAGAGAAACCCAGACTCTCGTCGTGCCGGAGGAGCTCTTTGAGAAAGCTGGCGCGTTCTTTTTCGAGCCACTTCACCTCGTCCTGGCTCGGCCGGCCGGATGGCGATTGGGGAGCCAGGAAAGTGTCAGGTCGACACAAGTACCGGCCGCCATTCGGGAACAATTTCACGACCGAGATCGGTGTCACGGCCGTGGCAGCGAAGGAGTCAAGCAGCAGAATCAAGCTGAGGTGATCCGCAATCTGCGACGTCGAGATCATGTCCAGCTTGAAATGGGTCAGTGTCTGAATCAGCGTCGACTCGTCGTGCGAAGGTGGCCAGCGGTGCTCGAATGCAGAGCGGAGATCCTTCACACGACAGCCCCATCTCACAGTTTGCGTCAAGTACTCCATCTTGAAAGCAGAGACGTGAGGCTTGTCTTCTTCGTCATCGCCATCATCCTCGTCAGGATCCGCATCACTAGTTTCCTCATCATAGTCGCTTTCGCCTTCATCCTCGCCACTCTCAGTACTCCCGGCTTGAGCAGAGAAGACCGCCTTCACGTACGTTGACAGCATAACGAGCAGATTCTGGATGATCCCGAAGAACCTACGGGCAACTTGAGGCTGAAGCCCCCTCTGTGGCTTCTTTCCGGCAGCGCTCTCTTCCCAGAAAGTGATGAGCGTCACGACGTGCACTCGGATGTATCTCTCCCAAATATGAGCAGCCATGGCAGTCTTCATCTTCACCGAGGTCACGCACTCCAACTCCAACAGCGCGTCTTCTAGCTGGCGCATGTCAGAGCGTTCGGCGTTCCATGCGGTGCACAGAATGCCCACTCGGAAGCAGCACAAAGAGTCCTTGTCCACAAACTGCGGGTACGCGCGCAGCACAGCCGAACAGTCTCTCATCTGCACTGCCTTGCGGCAATTTTCCATGGTTGCCACCCAGTCATCCGTGCCGTTGTCATTGACGCTCGCTTCCATCTCGTCCCTCGGCAACTCCACAGCTTCATCTTTTTCGCCCGCTTCATGACCGTTGTTGATCTGCATCACCGCAAGTGTTCGCATAATGTCGTCCACATGCTCCACCGACTCAACGGAGAGGCGCCCCACTTTCCCAAGCCGCAGCGACAAGTGGACGGTCTTCGCGATGCAATCCTGCAAAATCTCCCACCGCGCGCCGCTGCCGACGCTGCTGTACTTACCGAGCGTGTCTTCTTCAGCATGATTCGCCGACTGCTTCTCACCCCACCCGCAATGCGTGCACAAGGTGAACGCGTGGAAAAGCTTTGGCGATTTCCAGCAGGCATTGAAGATGCCTTCCAGCGACCTGGAGCACCCACGTAAGCGCCGCGAGCGGCTCTCCGCCGACACGAACGCCGTTTCACCATTGTCATCTCCATTTAGCTCCACCCCAGCCTCGATGTCGGCGATAACGAAGTACGGGTGCAGGAACCGCTGGAGAGACGACGATAGTGATGGGGCTGGCAAGGCGAGCACCGCCCCCAGCGGGAGCGAGAAAAACCACTCGATAAACAGCTGTGTCCGCACTTCCTCTGTCACGAAGATCGACGTGTGCAATTGTTGCAGCTCCTAAAGACAGCGAATAATCGGGTTAGCCATTGCACACATAATTGATAACCTTACAAAGAGTGCTGATCGCCACATACCTGGACCGAGAAGACGCTCGACAGCACTGGCGCCAGGATAAACGTCACAAGGCAGTCTCGCTGAACGGTGTTCGAGAATTTCCGGAAGACGGGAGTCTTGAGCGCCCGGAACGCATCGTGCAGGAAATCGTTCTTCGTCTCGGCTTGCTCGTAAAGTGCCAGGAAGTCGCGGCGACGAGGCAAGTCTGGGTCGCTGAACGGCATTGAAAAGTACTCCATGAACTCCCACGCACTGAGGCGGCCAGCGCTCTCAATCGCTCTGCGGGTTCTCGTGGACGAGTCATCATCCAGCGCAAGGCCAGCGCGACGGAACAGTTCCAGCCACGGAAGCATGCGCGTGAGTGGCCCCGCTTCTTGAGCCTTCGCGCTGGAGCGCGATATGAATTCTCGGCTTGAGGTTAGCATTGCCGCCATCAAGGTGCGTTTGCTCCGTTCAAACTCCTACAAGGCCAAAATACAGCCAGCACGGACAATAGCGTCAGACGACGTCTAAAACGCAGCTACGCACAACACAGAAGCAACAACTTACAGCCTGAAACCCGATAAAAGTTGACACTAGGCAGTGCTGCCACAACAGACTCCATTGAAGTGAAAGCTCTGCACCAGTTGGAGATCGTGACGACATGCCACTTTTCAGCGCCTGGAGATCACATTCCATACATTTGGTCGAGGAACCAAGTGAGTGACAAAGTACTCTGAATAGGGGTGCAGACAGGAGCACTTACCGACTGCAACTTTTCCAAAGCCTTGAGAAGAAAGCTTGCACTCAGCAACTCCAAGTCAGGGTTGAGTAGAGCGTCAAACAGTGTCTGGATCGTAGTCGACGACGATAGGCTGCTAATGTCAGCCAACAGCGGGTCCAGAGCCTCCTGCTCGACAGTGTGCACAGGATCCATCCGTTTCTTCTTCACAAACGCATGCAGACCACCAATCACTTGGTGGAGGACGAAATTCTCTTCTTGCAGTTTGTTCTGCGTGAAGTACTTCATCAGGATCGTCGCGTTCGGTAGTCCGGGCTTGAGCTCAATGACCTCGGACACGCTGTCTCCCGTTTTGGAAAGGACGACACATTTGGTTCTCCTTGTCATGGGGTCGAACCGAGTGAACAACTTGGCGCTGTCACCCACCGCAAAGCTGAACACCTTCGGGCCGAATCGCGCGCGCCAAACCTCAACAATACCGCGCTGCGCCGAATAAATCACCAGGTACAGCCCGGGAGGCCGACGTGCGCCATCCATGCCTTGCATCCACCCGCACTGCGCACTTCGATACCCCTTCCACATGCGAATCACAATCATGCGCGACGTATCCACCAACAGAATCCGACCCAGCGTGTCCGCCACTGCCGCTAACCTCCCAGTCGGACTCAACACCAGCACTCGACAGCGTCGACGTTCATCTTCGTAGAAAGCGCGGGAGCTACCGACGGGGGCTGGCACGTGCTCGGCCGCTGCATCAATCGCGCCAGCACCCAGCTGCGTGTATCCAACTGCATCCTCTCTCTGGCCGTCTTCAGCAGTGTGGTCGCTGGGGCGGGCTCCCCAGCCCCAGCTCTTGGCAAAGGTCCACACGGCTCCCGCCGCTTTGGAAGCCATGGCAGTCGCAATGTGCGCCAAGTGAATGATGGAGTTCTGGTCGTTGCCCGCTTGGTAGAATGCAAGGAAGGGCGCAGAACCGGCGCTGACGATCGTATACACACCAATGCGCGAGTGCGACTGAAAGATCGTCGGCCGCACGGGCCCGCATGGAATAGCGGCCACAATGTCCGATTGGTCGCGTAGTGAGTACTTCCGGAACTTGCTGGCTTGCGCAGGGCCTGAGCACCACACACATACACATAATAATGAGATTTCTGCCTGTGGCTCTTCGCAGAGTCACCAAGCGCAAGCGAAATACACGGCACGTACCGAACACCGCCGAGCTCATCTTCCCGAACAGCTCCGAGAGCTGGATGATCGCCACGGTGGATTCTGCGTAGAGCACCCACAGCTCGCCTTCCATATCGGGCTCGCTTTGTAGCACCACGCTTACGCGCCTCTGCGCCACCATCGTGGACGCATTCTGGTTCACATCCAGCTTCAGCACTGCGGCCGCGTGGAACTTTTGCTCGAAAAAAAGCTTCCCCACTCGGTTGAAAATACGCAGCACGCCAGACGAGTAGCCCACGCAGAAGAACTCGCGGTCAATCCACTTGACGTCCGTTAGCGTCTCCTCCTCTTCCAGCTGGATGTCGCCCACGCTCACGATCGCACGCAGCGGTACCGCAGCTCCAGTGGGTGCATCTTCCGCTGCGCACTTCCCCTCCAGATCCTCCTGCACACCTACGGTGTAGACCGTTTGCTGGAAGCCCACGAGCACCGTGAGGTCGTCCGCCACGTCAACCTTCACGCGCGGGTCGTCGTACAGCGACACCGGCGAGCCCGCACTTCTCAGAGGCGCGCAGTCCAGCCGCAGCGCCACTGCCAGGGACTCCGACGATTCATCCGCATCAACACTAGCTGCAGCCGCGGCAGCCATGCTTGCTGTCCGCGCACTCGCGCTTCAACGCCAGATACCAGCGCTGTGCCTTGCTTTGCTTCAAGAGTGCGGAATGGGGCTCGGGGGCGGAAAGACCATCGAGAGAAGGCCTTGTATAGAGCATAAAACCTGGATATCACATACTCAAGGTCGAGCGACCCACCAATATCGATACCGTATTTACAGGTATGAATCTACACAGGAGACCGGCATATTTCGGTACTAGTAGTACCGTCGGTCGAAACTATCCCGCGGATCATACGAACAAGTTCGAGTTCGACACCAACGAAGCTGCGTGTGTGCATCTGTAGCATTCCGTCGCCACGCGCCTGGTAGCATCGAGTGAGTCTGCGCCTCGCCCTCGCGGGGCGGAACACTCCAAGAGACCGTGCGTAAGCTTATGCACAAACGCCGAAGGCAGACAGCATAGACATCCCTTCAGCTCCATCCGTCTGACCCCCTACTGGTTTGAGCATGTGAGTGAGGACTGGCAAACACAAGGTGATAAAAGTGGCAAGAGCCGCGGAAGCTTCCACTCACACCATACCCAGCTTCCATCCATGAAGCGACCCGTGAAGCGGATGCGCATGCCTATTGTGCAGTACGAGGCCAAAAAATCCGGTAGCTGTCGCTTCTTGACGGGCTCTGCCATCCCAAAGCATCGCTGCTGGCATTCTTCAACTGGCGCGGTGGACGCCAAGTAGCCCCACACGCCTCTCAACAAAGCTGCCTGTACAATGCCTGGTCGGATTACCACGACCCTCCTCATGACGTTGCTCTGCTGTCATTGGCAAGCAAGTTGCGCACTAGACGCCGGTGATCTGGGTCCAGATTTTTCGCGAAGACTTGAGAGCAGTAGCAGTGGCAGCGACTCCATCACAGTCACGACGGTGCAGGAGGATGGCAGCGACTCGGACAGCTCCAGTGCCAACACCTCGTACGCGTCCGAGGGCGTCTCCAGTACCGCCATCGTGGTGTTGGCGCTCGGCGTCGTGGCCATCGCTGGCCTGGCGCTTGTGATCATCACGCTAAGGCGGGACCAGTGCCCTGAGACCGACAGCAGTCACCAGCCTCCATCGTCTCATTCCAATCGCGACATGCATTCGGGCGCTGCTCGCAACCAGCCCAAGCGCAAGACCTTCGCCGTGCCCGGAGGAAGCGGCGATGCGAGCGGTGACGATTCCATCCACTCGAATGTCGCCATACTGGGGGGAATCCCGAGCGCGCGACGCGTGGGTGACGGAGCGAGACCCACGTCCGAGCGGTCGTGGGGAGAGGCGAGTGGCACCACCAGCGCTTACAGCTTCGCTCCCCTCAGCAGTCGCCACGCTCGTCCTGCCAAGCCGGTGCGCATTTACGCCCCCACACTCGCGGACAGTCAGCACGAGAGCGAGCAGAGCTCCAACACCGACGACTACTCCATCGACATCCTCGAGTCTCCGGGATCGACGGAGTACAGCTTCGATTCGGACTCGGAGGGCCGCGACGTGTTCCCCACCACGTCACCGCGCACGTTCTGGGACGCCGTGGACTCGTATCGCCGCCTCGACTGCTCCTGGCGCTCCACCACGTCGTCCTCCGGCATCTTTGACGACTCGGATCGCAGCAGAGGCGAGTGGACGCAGGTTTATCGCCCCACGGGGCCGCCCGCTATTGGTTCGGCATTGCAGCCGGTGGCCCAGGGCGTGCTCTTCGTGCGACGTCTTGAACCTCGTGGCATGAACCACATGCGACTTGACCCGCGCCGGAACGGAACAAGACCGAGTTCCTCCTGCTCCATGCGCTTTGGGGTCGAAGTTTAATGCTGCGTGCTGCTCGGACCGGAAGAAGGCCGACATCCACTGCCCATTGTAGTCCCCACCGCTCTATTTATCTCTCCCAATCAAAGCTCCAACGCATCCCTTTGCCTCCAACGCCAGCATCAAGCGCTACGCCCACCGAGACTCGCCCGTGTACGAGTTGTAGTAGTACATCTGCCCCGAAGCTTCGTCCACAAGCGTCATCCACTCCTCGTAGCCGCCGCTCTGGTTATACGCCTGAGCGTAAGCCTGCGCCTCCTGCTCCTGGCGCGCAGCCTCATCTGCGGCGTACTGCGTCACGTACTGGTATTCGCTGGAGCGCACAAACTCGTCGTACGTTTGTGCGCTCTCCTCGTCCTTGGTTTGCTGTTGCTGCTGCCGCGTGGCCTTCCTGAAGGCGGCCATGTCCGTCCACTCGTGTGTCGCTTTGTTGCCCTTGGCGTGAATAATACTGAAGCAGCCGAGACAGTAGGGGTCTTGACACGCCGTGCACCAGCGCGTGGCACGCATCTTGTCGCACTCGACGCAGCGCAACGACCCGATGGCCTTCCACGTGTGCTGCTCGCGCTTGGCCGACTGGTGCAGCTTCTGGTAGCAGGCGTCGCAGAAAGCGTCCTCACACTGCGCGCACTGGCGTCGCGCGTCCTCCTCCTCGCACTCCACGCACAGCTTGTCTTCCTCCTCGTCTTCCTCTTCCTCCTCCGTGTCTTCCTCCTTCTTGTCCACTTCTGCGTTGCTGCCCAGAGGCGGCGGAGGCTTCCTCGCCGCCGCCAGGTCGTCGTCGGACGGGTCGTCGATCACCTTGCCGTCCTGCAGCACCAACTTCCCGTCCGCCTTCGTGTAACCCGTGGGCGGCGGGGCCCACAGCGCCTCACCCGTCTGTGGAGCACAAACACCGTGCGATTCCCAAGTCAGTCAGGAAGCCATGCCAGGGTCGTGGGTATGATGGTGCCGTACCTCGTGGTTGTAGTAGAACCACATGGATGAGTCCTCGTTCCAGTACTCGACCCAGGTGCGCGCCTGGAGTACAAGTTGCGCCGCGTGCTGCTGCCGCAAGCGCTCTACGTAGTGCACCGCCTGTCGACGCCGCACCAGCGTCTGGATCCGTGTGGCCGCCTTTGCGCGCATGCGGTTCTTCTCACGCAGCGCCAGCAGCTTCAGCTCCGTCGATAGTCTCGCCCTGGACTCACCAATCACCAACCACACACACACACACACTGCCTCAGCATCCATCACACGCCACAGCGCAACCAGTTCGGCTGCAAGAGCCCGAGAGCACGCACCGATGGCCACGATAGACCTTCTGGATCTGCACCGCCGCGGCGTGGCGCTCAGCTCGCTGCCTGCGGTCCTCCTCGCGCAGTTCCGCCAGCCGCTTCCTGGCTTGTCTTCCTCGCACCATGCTCTGAATCTTGGCTGCCGCAGCGTCCCGATACCGCTCCAGTTGGCGGCGAATGAAGGCGGCGCGTCCAAGACGGCCACGATACCGGCGCTGGATGAGCACAGCGGCGTCCGTCACGCGCTTTGTCCGGCGTACCACCGCCACCTCACGCCGAGCCTTGCGGCCGCGATACAAGGCCTGCAGACGACATGCCACCTGCTGTCTCTGATGCTGCAGCCGCTGTTGCTTGAGCTGTCGACGCGTGAGCCACCCGCGAGCCAGCGCCTGGATGCGCGTGACCATGGCCTGGCGTCGCGCGTCCAGCCGCTTAAGCTGGAAGAACTTGCGCGCGATGCCGCCACGGAACAGACGCTGCATCTTGACGGCCGCTGCTGTCTGCTGCGCCACGAGCCGCTGCGTCTTGACGAGGTGCGCGAACAAGCGGCCTCGATACCCGCGCCAGGCTCGCTGCAGCACGCGGATGGCGCCCAGCTCGAGCTCCGAACGCTCCAGCGCCTTCTGGTGCACCACATCGGACCACCAGGTGCTCCAGGCCTGCCGCAGTTTGCGCTGCGTCCAATTGAGCAGGAAGGTGTCCAGCTTCTTGCTGCCCTTGTAGAGCAGGTAGGCCTGCAGCTTCTCCTGCTGCTTCTCGTAGGCCACGGCGCTCTTCCAGCGCGCGAGCGCCACGCCTTGCAGGTTGTAGAGCAGGCGCCGGAAGATGTTCTCCACCTTCTCGCGGCCCCAGCGCTTGAAGTAGAGCGTCGTGCGCAGCTCCGAGGCCGGACAGAGCTTCTGCGCCCAGTAGATGTCGTCCTTGACCTGCCGCGTCAAGTGCTGTACGTTGTGAAGCGCCGACTCGAGCTCCTTGCGGAGTGCGTCTCCGCTACTAGCACCACTAGCACCACGAGCTCCAGCGCCAGAGCTCCTTCGTCTGCCGACTTGTGGCCGTGGCATTGATCTCCTCCGTGCCTTGCCCACTTGCTGCAGTCCCGGGAGCCTTTGTGCGTCTGGAGACGGCTGGTTGGGCGACTGGAAGGCCGACGGGGAGAAGACGTTCGCACCTTGACCGCTCAGCTCCGCCTCCAGAGCCGCGATCTCTTCCACGGACAACCCGAGCGTCTCGCTGGCATGCAGGCGGTCCTGGTCCGCCTTGACGGCCTGCACTTCCTTGGCCGCCAGCACGCTGGCCGTGCCCACGACGTTCACACTGGGGAGACGGAAGATTGGCAGCACATGCTGCTGCTGGCTCTGGCTCGTGGGTATCTGATCTCCCAGCCCAACCTCGAACGGCGTCTCGCCTGTTGTAGTGAGCACAGGCAGCACGTCCAGCCCTGTGCGAACGTGGGGCGAGCGTGGATCGCTGCCGTTGCCTCCAGCCGTCGACCGAGCCTGTTTGTGCCGCAGGAAGGACTTGGAGCGCTGGCTCGGGGACAACGTCATGGTCTTGGAGCGCATGGCGTGCTGCAGCTCGCTCGGTGACGGCGGCTTGGGGCTCGGAGCGCCCACACTGAGCTGGAAGCGGCGCTCCAGCTCCCCCACGCTCGGAACGCTGGCGTCCCGCGCATTGGCGAACGTCCGGCCGAAGGCGTCCGGCTGCTGGCGTTGGAAAGCCTTGAGCTTGAGCCGCCATTCGGTCTGCAGTTTGGCCCGAGTGCGCTCCAGCTCCTCCAGCAGTCGCAGCTCATGGTTTGTCAGGCGGTGCAGCACGTCCGTATGCGGCGTCAAGACGGCTGGCCCACCGTCTCCGCCAGCCTCGCCGGCCTGTGCTGGGGCTGGAGCTGCGGCTGACGCCTTCTTCCTCGCCCCACCGGACAAACTCCCGCCAAAGAGCAGCATCTCGACAGCCCAGCGCCGTGTCAGACAAAGCGACGTCGCTGTGCTGCTAGGTGGCACCACAATCCACCGTTTGCTCGCTCTTGCAGCCTGCGAATCGGTGGTTTCGCCATCTGGAGACAGCTACAGCTCTCCAGCTCGTCACTAGAGCATTTCGAGGGCGTAACTCCTCGGCGCCAGACGCAAGAATGCAGCAAAAACTCAAATGATTTCTCAGCGCCTTCTCCCTGTCGCCTCCTCTGCTCCCTATCATACTGCACTGACGCGAGAACCACCCATCGCTTCCGCATCTCGGCCGCGCGTCGCCCTAATAAGCCGCAAGTCGCTGTCGCTGTCGCTGTCGCTGTGGATGGCCGCGTCGGTCCTCAGAGGCGAAAGTGCACGAGCATGAGCGTGGCTGCGAGGCTGAGGCAGACATGCGAGAGCGCGTTGTGGTTAAACTTGTCCATGCAGGGGCTCCACACGAGGCCCTGGATGAGGCCGCCCACGAGCTTGACGCAGTAGACGAGCAGCTCGTTGTTGGAGCGGCTCCACTCCCAGTCGAAGGCCAGCGCACTGGCCACGGCACCGAATACCATGACCGGCAGGAAGCCCGCGAAGAGGAAGACGGCGTGCATGCTCACGCTGGCCCAGATGGCCAGCGCCACGTACACCACGGAGGCCAGCAGGATGATGGAGTAGGCCCAGGTCTCCGGCAGGTGGCGGCTCGCGGCCAGACACAGCAGCGCGAAGTTGGTGAGGACGGAGAAGGCCAGCACGATGCGCCAGAGCACGTCGATCATCTGGTCCACCGTGGAGCGGTTCACGGCCACGCCAAAGATGCGCGCTGTCTGCACGAGCTGCTTGTGCTGCTTGTGCGCCAGGTCGCGCAGCGCCTGGAAGGCCACGTGGTGCAGCAGCCCGCCCAGCGCCGCCGACACGCCCATGGCCATGAAGTACATGAGGTACCAGGCCAAGTCGCCCTGGTCCTGCGCCGCGAAGAACCCCACGTAGCCCGCGAACGCGAAGCACTGCACGGCCAGCAGGTAGTCCGTGATGAAGCACGCCGGCTGCGCGTCCCATTCCTCGCCCGAGAGCGACCGGTACGCCCAGAGCGACCAGCTCTCCAGCTCCGACACGGCCTGGCGGCACGCGTCCGCCACCTTGCCCGTTGTGGTCGTCGAGGCGGCGGCCGCCGCCACCACGCTGGCCACCTTGCGCTGCGTCAGCGACGCGCCCTGCGCGGGCGCCACATCTGTCCCGCTCATGCTCTTGCTACGTACTGCGTCGGCCCTAGATGCTTGTGTTCTTGCCTTCACGCCGCCGTCACCAAGAGGAGAATCCAATACTGGCTGACTGGCCGGTCGCATTTGTATGGGAGCGACCCGAGCTAGCAGCTCAACTGAACCGGCGGCCCCGCTCCGCACATCCCCCACCCAACACGGTCGAGTTTATTTGCCAATGGGCGGGTGTTGAGAACCTTTTAGGCGAATCAGAGCGCGGGACGAGAGGTCGCGACAGCCAATGGCGGTCGGACGTAGGGGAGAGTAGCGACTCAGTCCGAGCGCAACCGCTGACGCGACTCGACCGCCAGAAGGCTGCGTGCGGGGGTTGCAACGGAAGAGGAGGCTGCGGCGCTCAAGCCTGTGTGCTCGTGCTGCAGTCAGCTCGGTTCGCAGCGGCGGAACGTCCAAGTGACGACTCCTATTTATGGTGCTTTGCTTTGCGGAGCCCAGCGTTCGGTGGTCCGAAGGTTTCATGGGACCGTTTGCATCGAGCGCTTGGCAGGCTGTGCGCGGATCTTTGAACCAAAAGAGAGATTCCTCGCGCCAATATCTCTAAAACATGATAAGCTTTCGAAATTGGTGCTGTGGATTCTGTCATTCGCCCATTTGATTTATCCATGGGTTGCTCTTGTAATAGTGGCCTGGTATAACAATCCAAAGTAGCATCGCGCTATTTTTATTACAGAAAGGTTCTCAGTTTGAGGAAAGAAGGGGATGGTAAAACTATGCAAGAGATAGTGTGATTGGCCCATTGCAACGGGCGGGCAGTTGCCCTCGGACACAGACCCTCGTCACTTCACTATCAAAGTCGCGACCCAAGGCCTGTGAATGCAGATGGCTGCAATGCCCCACCAAGATACAACCCCGCTCCAGCGAATCTCCACCGCGAATCTCGGTGATGCGTCCGAGTTGCTCACTGCGTCAGACACTCAGCTGCAGTAAGCATGTAAGCAGCGCGGAGGCCCCGGCAAAGTATCCGCGCGGACACCGGCCCAGTAAATGGTCCGAGATGGCACCAACAGTATCCTTCAAATAGTTGTGCGAAACAAGGGCGTCTGCCGACATAGGCTGAGAGTACCCTGACATGCGTTCTCGTTGGCGTTCCCCGGCCGGCTTACTCGCGTGTACTGGACGGTCTGCTGGGTCTCGAGATGCGGATAACAAAGCGTCGCCGCGTTGGAAGCCGTTCCTGAGACGTTAGCTTCAATTGCCCCGAGTCGCCGAGTTTGGGCTCGACCCCGAGGACACCAACGAATTTTGCAACACGTATGCTGTCCAAAATATCTGTGGTCGATAAAAGGTCGAGTCGATCATAGACACCCAGCCCCATTGCAATGTACTTTGCCTTTGCATCTCTTTCTTACTCCACTATCAAAGCTTCCAATACCTTGCAGACTCTCACCTTGTCGAGCAGCTCCCCCACGTGCGAGTTGGGCAGCAAGTGCGTCCAGCCAAAAAGACGGCACAGCTCGCGCACGAGAGGCGTCGGGTCTCGCGAGAAAGCGCACCGACGCACCAGCCTAGAGGCAACGCGTTTGCGGTGGGCTGGTGCCACGAAGCCAGACATCGCAATGCGCCGAGCGTCAAAGTGACGCGTCTGCGCCTCCGTTCGTGGGTGTGGACAGAGTCCGAGGAAAGCGACGTACTTATCCAGCTGCCGTTGACTGCCAAAGTACAGCGAACCACTTGCCAGCATCAACCGAAGGATGACCTCGCTGTCCGAAGCCGGAGAAGCGCGCACAGTAGTCACGTTGAAGCCTCGGGCGCCCAGCATCAAATTCTGTCCGGGCCGGAGGCGAGGCGCCACGGGGCTCAACGCGACGCGGGTGTTCCGCTTGAAATCGAACCACAGCGCGTTCACCTCGAAGGGCGAAATCAGCAGAATGTCGCCGAACTCGGGCAGCCAAACCACCCAGATGGGACTGCGCAGGTACAAGTCGCTCTTGTCGTCTGCAGCTGGAAGAGCCACCGTCCGAGTGAACTCCGTGGTCACGAAGAGGTGGCGGCCGTTCCAGTCCTCGCAGTTCACCAGGTCGTAGGCCGACGTTCGGCGAAGCAACTCTGGGAACGGCACAATGGCGTCCCGCTCCGACACACTTGGAGGCCACACGCCACTTTGGGCCAACCGCGCGATAAACGGGTGTACAGCTGGCCGCAGAGCCTTCATGGGCGGAGGCAACTCTCGCTCTTCCTCGTTCTCCTGCTCGGGCTCCAACTGTCGCTCTTGCTCTTCTCCCAGGACCTGAGCGAACTTCTCCTCACCGTTCGACAGGCGCATCACTCGATCGACGATGGCACGGGCCGCCATATGCCCTTCCCCTCCTGACTGCAGACCACCACACAGTGCAGCGACCTGGTGCTCAGCGATATCTGCGAGCGGTTGGGCCTGGCGTCGCATTCCATACATACACTGGAGTTCGAGAACCTCGTTCTCGTGGAAATCCCAGTCGCTCGTGTTCGAGCGCCCCATAACCTCACGCTTCCGCGAGAATTGGACGCCGTTGCCCGACCACATTGTAAGATAATTCGTGACGAACGCGCTCGAGTTCTGGTGGCACCAACTCACGATTCTCCGTGGTGAGATCGGCCCCGACGCACTAAACTGCTGCAGCTCCATGTCCACCGCGTGGCTCGCCACGAACATCAGGCGATGGCCGTCCTCAAGCAGCCGCATGCGCATACAACCCTGCACCAGACGGTCCCGCGTTTGGCTGCTCCCGACCGTCACACATGCTCTTATGCCCGCTGGAATAGGCAGGTCCGTGCCTCTCGTGTGGCTGTCGTCCAGATAGACGACACAGTGGCCCAGCGAGTGGCGCAGGCCAGAGACCTGGAAGGGCGTGACCCGACCACTACGGTCTAGGACCACGATCTGGTTGCCCTCAAAGTACACGGCGCCCTGGATTCCCTGGGATGCTTTGCTCAGCCACATGGCCCCCACTTCTGCGTTGGACTTGTCCAGGAGGAGTGCACCGACATCCAGCAGAACCTGCACTGGATACCCGTCTCGATTGTCATGGCTCTCGATCAAGTTCAGAATGTCCCGCGTTGAAGCGTTCGGACGGAGGGCCTCGTACACGTTGTTCTCGTCTCGACACAGATACGAGTCCACCAGGTCGTTGGTGCCGCGCAGCTCCGGCAGATCGTCTTGCACCAGCTGCAGCGGAAGCAGCTCGCAGGTGTCGTTGGTGCCACTGAACCCGAGAACGCGCTTCTCCGACTGGGCCAAATCCCAGGCACTGGCGCTCAGGCGGTGCGGGAACTGCTTGGCCTCGCGCGGAAAGACGTACATGCAGAGATAGTACGCGACGGCGCGCTGGTTGAAGCGGATGGCCGGGTACACGCGCGCCCGCAGATCGGCCACGTCCACGAGATTGAACGCCATGAGGTCGCTGGGTGCGTTGGGCACGCCCACCAGCCAGCCGCGGAGCTCTGCCTCGCCACTCACCGAGTTCTTCAGATCCGTCAACAGTCGGTGCATCTGCTTGTCGCTCAGACCAGAGTAAAAGTAGCTCAAGAACGTGAGGCAGATGGCCACGTCTGGATGGCCGAAGTCCGCTCGCTCGCTGGGCACGTCCTTAGCACGGAAGGGAACTGCCAGTCCTCCGCAGTTCCCATCTTCGCCACTATCCAAGCGCTTCTCGTTCGATCGGACCCCGTACTCCACGCGATACCGCTTGGCGAGTACAAAGTAGAGAACCTCAAACGCCAGCAGCCCGCGTAGCAGCAAACACGTCTTCATGACGTCGGTGTTCTCGTGAAGCTGGACATCCAGCTCGCTCGTCGATCGCAGCCCATCCAGTAGAAAATCGCTAGCCGACGCCTTCAAGTCCGCACTCAGCAATTGAAGACCCAGTTCTCCGCCATCACCAGCCATAATATCACCCACGACCAACCGCTTCAGCTTATTGTAGGCGTCTCTGCCGATGACGCGGAAATGACGCGGGAACTGAACGCTGCTGCCGGGTCCATTGCCACACGCAAGCTCCGTCTCGTCTTGGAACTCAGTGTGAACCGTTTCGCAGTGGCGCTTCACGGACTCGAAGACGACGGCCGCAGCTCTCCAACGCAACGAGTCTCCATCTGGTTGTTGCTGCGCCCCCTTCGCGTACACGAGCTGGAAATTGACTTTGAACGCTTCGTCTGACTCGTCTACGACGTGGTGGGTATACGCTTCGGTCCACCGTACAATGGCCATGTTTTGGGTGGGGGACTCCAGCGCCTTTAGATATGCGGAGAGGCGGTAATCGGGGCAAGTGATCAGCACGTCTCCACCGTGCAGCACGTCCACCATGGCGCCTTGCAACTGCTCTGGGCTGACATTCAGATCGCGGCTGTAGGGGAGGTGATACACCTTCTTGTCCAGCAAACCGCCGAGCTTCTGCACCAACGCACTGTGGTTAGTGTCGAGCAGTTGACGCAGCACAGTCAGCGCAGCCAGCTGTGACTTGTCTGAAAGCGTCGCCAGGAGCATGGGCACGATGACGTGGGTCTTGCCCTCGCCCATATTCAGCTGCGTGGTGATGCTCTGGGGGCTGTTGAGCAGGTGGCGCGCGATCTTCACTTGCATCGGGCGGATGGCGAAATCGCAGTCCACCTCGAGCAGCAGCCACTCCGCGTGCTCGTCCGGGTTCCAACTGGCGTGTGGCACGTTGGCCAACTCGGACTGGAATCGTAGCTCATAAAACTTCCGCTTTGACCGAAGCAGGGCAAGACGTTTCACCCACTGCATCTGGACGCACAGTTCGCCAGCCTCGACTAGTGCGTCTCGGAGATAGTTGAACTTCGAACGGCACCCAAGAAGAAGCGAGCGAAGCAAGATCGAGCGACTGGGCTGGCTCTTGATCAATGCCACGTCGCACAACGCGTCCACGACGGGAGGAAGAGGGCATGGCAGAGCCATCATCCCATCAAAGCACGCATCGTAGCTCGACTTCAGTCCGACGAACGCTTTGCTGAGCTCCTCATCGGTTACGGACTCCCCGAATTCAACTTTCGGAGGTAACGACACAGGCGTACGCTCGTAGGGCTCACGCAGAGCTGTCGGAGTTGTACTATCCCGACTCACGATTTCCATCCATCTGATCGGGTACTTTAGCGACAGCAATGCCAACTTCGACCCACCAAAACGCTCCAACCGCTCGTCAACCGCTTCCAAGCACTCGTGCAGTTGCCGGTTCTTCAACCAATTCGACCACAGTTCGTCCACTTCTTGCTTCAGCAGCGCTGTACCTTGAAGCAGATCGTCTTCGACCTCGATTTCGACCTCGATTTCGACCGTCGCAGAAGGCCATTGTTTCTCCACATGTTTCACGAACCACTTTTTCAACACTCTCACTGCTTGTTTGTATCGCCTTTTCACCTCGGAAGTGCCCAGACTAGTGTGTTTCTGCGTGTGCCAAAACCCCTCCTTGTCCAACAGGTGTCTTTCGAGCACTGTCTTTAGCATCTTTCTGTTGAAAGAGTAGCCCCATTCGGTGTGGTACGGCGGCGATGGGAGGCCTGCGATCTTGCTTATCACGGAGTCGCCTTTTAGTCGTCCAAACCGATAGAGGTCAGCAGCCAATCGCGCATTTCCTCCACTGAACGAAAGCCACGAACAGCCGAGCGCCAACTCAGCATCATCATCCGTTTTCGCTCCCAGCGCCCAGTTCACCCACATCAACCAGTGGGACGAATCCGTCAGCAACGCTTCTTGCCCCCACCATACCTGCGCCGACATTGTACTCTTCTCGGGCACTTCGAGAACAGGTACCGCTCCCGAAAACACGAAGTCGTGATGACTTAGAGGTGGAAGCTCGGGGTTCGCACCCTGTGTGTACGCACACGCTGCCACGTCACGCATATCTGAAGAATCATTGAACGACGACCTCGTGCCAAACTTGCAGGTTCCGGGCTGACCCAGTTCCAACGTCTCCTCCTCAGATTGGTCCAGGGTGGTCTCGGGGCTGTAGAACAATTTCGACCGGAAGTGCGCGCGAGCCACCAATAGTGCGTCAGATCTGCGCTGAACTGTCGTGCTCGAGGCCTTAAAGTATTCTCGGAAGCGATTCGAGTGCTCCACAATACGCTCGACCAGGAACACCAAATCATCCGACGCCGCATAGTCCATGCATTTCGCTCCCCACAAGACAGTCTCCATACTCCTCAGATGCTCGGGGTAAAATTTCCTTGTTGGTGGAAGAGCGGCAATTTCTCTCAGCAGCGACGCCGCGTGGTCACTCAGTGGAACGTTCACGAAACACCGCGCCGACCGCAAAATCGCCATGCAGACATCCAACCCGGTTCTTTCGGTGAAGGCATCCGCTACGACGTTCGCCGTCAGCGCGTGCAGCAGCGCCAGCATGAGCCACGATTCGAGCGTGTTGGCCTTCATCTCTTTCAGCTCGTCCACAATGTCAAACTCGAAGAATGGGCAGGCTGTGCTCTGCATTCTGCTGAAGTCGGGCTCAACGGTGGTAAACTTGAACGCGTCAATGACCTGAACGCTGCTTTTCACATCGAAGCCGGGCAGAAGCAGCTTTCTGCATGCAGTAGCCCCGGCGGAAGTTTCCAGCACGAGGCCGAACTTCAGCCCGATTAGACATCCAATCTTCTGCGAGCTCGCGATGTAGTAGTCTCGATTCTGCTTCCACCGCAGGACACTTCGACCATCGACTACGTTGGGCTCAAACGCCATCCCAAGACGACGCAGGTCCACCTCAAGCGATCCATTCACCCGCCAGATGTGACAGTAACGCGCTTCGTCCATCCGAGAGATCCCACCGGCGTAAATTGCCTCGGCAGTTAGTCCTCGAAAATTCACCAGCGTTGAACCGCGCAAGGGGTCCCGCAACTCGCCAGACTTGATGTTCAGCACGAAAGTGCAGCACTCCGCACTGAAGGCGTCGTCAAAGACGCACGGTGCGCGGAATTTCACTTCGGCTCCCGACTGCCAGTGGCTGAACTCTGAGAAGTACACCGGGAACTGTTTCTGGAAGTGCTTGGCAGGAACCAGCAGGTGCTCGTCGCCATCTTCCGTCTTGTACGAAATCGCAAGCGCGTCGTCGCTTGAGCCGGTTCGGAAGCGAAACAAGACTCCTTTCACGCGATACGCCGCGACGTACTCGTTGGACGTGGCAGTGGGCTGCGAGTCCAGAATGACGTTGGGACCAAATGTCCGAACGAAGTCACTGTGCGCTGTAATTGAGGACGGCAGTGAACTGATCGTTCGGTTGTTTACTCGAAACTCCCCGGTCATCAAGTTCAGCCAAATGCGAGATTGGCCTCCATTCGCATCTGCGAACGTTGTCCACAGCCACCCGCGGCAGAACGCCGTCCAGGTCCCAGAAAGCGCCCCGTCCGAGCAGCCTTTCCACACCTCTTGAATCGCAGCCGTGCAGCCTTCTTGCAGGAAAGCGTTGCCGAATCCGACCCCGAACGCGTTGTCGCACACACAGACAGAAGTCAGGATCACCCGGCGCATGTTGTTGCTCACAACCTTCGACTGGTTCCTGTGCGCTTGGGCCATGTTCATCGCCAGTACCCAACAGCGGATGTCGTCTGAGGACTTGATAAGCTCTTCAACGAACCGACCATCGACGCAATACGTCGCCACTGTCACAGCCGCGATCTCCACCATTACATCCTTTTGCTTTCGGATAGTTTCCACATCCATGTCGCTCGTCATCGCCTTCTCATACCGCTCCGTTGCCATACGCATCCATCTCGCGCCAATCTTCCTCGCGCGAAAAATCAGCTCGCGCGCCGACGAGTGCGCTTCCGTTCCCACGTCCGACATAACAAACAGACGCGCTCCGATCGTGACAACAGAGCGGAGAATACCCGTCTGCTCCCAATTACTCTCGTGCGTGGCCACAAATGCCGCCAACTCGGCCACAAAAGCTGCAACAAACTTATCGTTCGTGGTCTCTTGGAAGGCCACGCGTCGGAAATCGCTGGCGGGCTCTCCCGTCTGCCACATCGTCTGCGCAATCAGTGCGAACACGTCGGCGTCTCCAAATGGTAAAGAGCGCAGGACGAACGCGCGGCACAGGTTCCAGAGCTGGATGTTCTCACCCGCGCGTAGACACCCAAACGCCTTGAACTCGTTAACGAAAAACCTCTTTGGACACTCGTCTTGCTTTGCCAGCACCTCGGAATCCACGTGGTTGGCGCTGTTCACAAACGGCTGGAGACATCGATGCCCAACCTTCATCGTGCACGACTGTGCTGTCTGGATCCTGGAATCTTCTCGTACCGCAATGGTTCTCTCAATCAGCTCTCCATAACTTAGGGTTGCACCATTTGGCTTGATGAAATCCTCCTCGGAAAATGATCTTTCGATAGTCAGACTGCTGTAGTGTGAGAGCTTGAACCTCTTGGTTGTGCTGTGGAGATTGTAGATAAACGCGCCATCCGAGGTCCGAAACTCCCACAGATCTTCGTGATTCTGCCAAGTCGACTGCACCACCGCACCACCTCTCGAAAAGCGCGTTACAAGTGTACCCACCAATGACACAATGTCACGGTACGTCTTGATCAGCGACGGTGCTTGCAGCTCGAAAACGACGATGAGCTGCTCTACAGGATCATTTGGCAGCGGGCTCTCAAACACATCTGCCCACAACCCCTTAGCTTGGCACCGCGTTTGGCACCTAACGCACCAGCGGTCATGCCACCCGTTCGCGTTAAATGAGCACAGCATTGAGTTGTGCACCGCCATCAGTTTGTTGTACGCCTCCCTCACGGCGCGGATCCCCTCTCGTTTTTCCTCGCTGGAGCACTGAGCACGCGCCTGGATCTTGTTAGCGGTGCCGACAAGCCCGTAGTTCCAGGCGTAGCGATAGGCGAAGCTTCCAGGCGAAATGTCCCCAGAAATCAACGACGGGAATGATGCATCGCGGTTTCTTGCGGCGACGTACTCCTCGATTTCGTGCACGATCTCCATCAGGCGCCGATTCGGGGCCAGCACATTGCGCAGGATGGAACTGTCGAGATCCAATACATGGACCTGCGATAACGGGAAGCGGCGAACGGTAGTCCGATCGGCGAAGACGGCCAGTCGATACAAGACCACCACCATCCGCGAAAATTCTTCCGCGTTCTCTTCGTACACTATGGCAGCCACGCCTCGGACGAATTCTGGAGGGGCGAGCCCGAATTAGACTAAAACTGTGTTCACCCTAAAACCGCGAACCCGACTAGGCGCTAAAACCACTTCGCCCCCCAAAATGAGCGCCGAACAACCTGGATCCTTCAATTCGCTACCCAAACTATTAGTTAGGGCGAATTTGTACTTACCGGATTCAGCGTCTGTCCCCTACGCACTTACCGGGTTTGTTCATTCCAGAAGCCTACTGGCTGATTTTGTGCCTGGGCACCCAGCCCGAACCTAACGCAGAATGCAATCTTTCCCGGGGGACGCGAGCAGCCATTTCGCGATCAGCACCAAGCAGCACCAAGCAGCCTCAGCATCCCGCAGTATCCTGAGATCCAAGCCCATCCGCTCCAGAACAACACTAGTATTGCAAAGCCTCGCCGAGCTTGGCATTCTGCTCCG
>JAADYJ010000311.1:0-26069 GCA_023338205.1 Halophytophthora polymorphica
CCTCCCCATCTTGCACCAGCCGGACGTCACCAGTCACAGTTGTCAGTTCTCGCGTGTAGAGTAGCTGTATAAACAACGTGTAGCTTACTGTGGGCGCGGAGAACGTCCTCTGGTGGCAACTTTGGACCATGTCTTCGACTCTGGACAGAATACCATAGGCAACAAGCGAAATCAGTTTCATCAAACCTCCTCATGTCGTCGAACGGCGTCTGCGATAGTAGATGTTGCGCACCGAAGTCAAACGCGCGGAAGTCGTCTAAGAGATGAAAGCGATTGACCGCTCCTCCGAAGCAGTACATTGACCCGTCTACGCGAAGAGATCACACAAATCCATCGTGAAGGTCAATCAGGGATCGAACTATGACGCCGAGGCAAGAGCCAATGTTCCTGGAGGGGGAGCTGGTAGCGTCTACTTGGCTTCTGGTGAAATGGTGAAGCAAACACGCACCGTACACCGCCACGGCACGGCCGTAGGCTGCGGGAGGGGGTTGCCCATCGCTCACCTCGACGTTTCCCCACTCGTTCCTCGCTACATTGCACGGTCATGACGGTGAGTAAGAGGTTGGGACAAAATCTCACTGGCCGACATCGGTTAGGCTTGGAGCAGAGTACAAGGAAGCGACTCACCGCGGTTGAACACCTTGAAGGACGTGGGGTTCCCTCGCTCCCACCTGCCGCCAAGTACGTACACTTCGTCCTTGTACAGCGCGACAGCGTGCAGCTCACGTGGCATCGGCGCTCCGGTCGCTGTCATGGCTGACCACGTCTTCTGCTCCAAGTTGAACGCATGAAAGTCTTTGAGGTGCGATCCTGCAGTAACCCCTTGAGCCAGCAGGACCGAAGCAAGCACAAAGACATACAGCAACACAGCGCTCACAATTCCGTCCTCCTGAGGCTGTACACGCCGCAGCAAGATCAGGCCGTACCCCCGAACAAGAACAGAAAGTCGTCTCCGACTGCGTACGCGTGGCCGTCTCGAAGGACAGGGGCCTCGGAAGGGGGCTCACACGTAGCATTGGCTGAAGGTGCGGCGATGCTAGGTGTGCTCTCCATGTCCTAGGCTTCTTGACCGGATCTAGTCCGCGAAGAGGAAGAAGAGGAGAAAGGCAATGGGTCGTGTCCTCTCGAGAAAAACGATCTTCTCTCACTTGGTGCGGTCGCGCTCATAATATCGGTGCCGCCGATCTGCCGCCTCGGCTTGAAGCGGAGAAGTCACCTGCTTCGAAGTACAAGAGATCACTTGGCGTCCAGAGCAGTCAGTAGTTGCAGGTCTGGAACCTGTTCACTTCCATCGACCTGGGCAACCAGGAAGCGCTCTTTGCTGTGCACATACGCCCTTCTATGGTAGCACATGTGCTGCAGTCGGTAGCAGACAAATGATCTCCAACCGGTCAGGTGTCGTGGTGTGATTCTTGGGCTAGTGTAGCCGTCTCCGTTCGATCATTTCGTGGGTGATAAGATCTATTAAGGCGCCTTACCAGCGACCCGCGTACCGCGGACCTGGTGCGCAGCGAAGCACTCACCAGCACCGCGTAGTTCCTGACAAGCGAACGCATGGGTCGATGTTGCTTTCTCGCGCAACCCAACCACGAGAGCCTGGCTCCTTTGGGCAAGATACAGTCGGCAGCAGCACGAGTTGCGCTTACTGGTTGTTGTCCTTGTTCTTGCGGCTGTTGGTCCGCTTGGCCTTGGCCTTGGTCGCCTTGTCCGTCTTGGCGGCAGTCTCCTCTTCGACCGACGCTTCCGCCGGCTCCTCCAACGAGATGCGGCCCGTCGCCTCCAGGCTCTCGCGGCACTTGGCAATCCACGCCACCAGCTCCTCCAGTGCGACTGCAGATCAAAACGTAAACACACAAGCACCAGTGAGTACCAGATCGAAACCCTACCGCACCAATTCTACCTCCCCACAGTCTCGGATTGCCAGCGCGACACGTACTTTTGCCGTCGTTGTCCTCGTCGATCTGCGAAATGACCCACTCGACGTCCTCCTGCGTGTTGTTGGTGCGCAGGATGGTCATCACGGCGTCGCAGAGCTCCTCGGCCGACAGCACGCCGTCGCTGTCGCGGTCCAGGATGTTGAGGCGGTCGCCCACGTGGCGGTCCACTTCGTCCAGCTCCACCTCCAGGTTGGATAGCATGGACTCGAGCTTCTTCATCATGCGGCCCGTGGTCTTGTTCTCCGCGGCCTGCGCGCCAATCCGGCCGGCCGCCAACAGGCCCTCCACATCCATGTCGTACTTGTTCTGCTTGAGCTGGCCCACCGTCTGCCGCTCCTTCTCCACGAGAGACTTGAAGGCGAGCGACTCGAGCGCGCTCAGCTCCTCCAGACTCACAATGTTGTCAATGCTCTTGGGCACGGGTGGCACCTCCTCCTCGCCAGTGGCCGCGGGCGTCGAGCTCATGAAGGACGAGGCCAGGTCGGGCGACGTCTCCGCCTGCACCTCGGCCTGCTTCTTGATCACGTCGCTGATGGCCTGCGCCGGCGTGGTCTGCTGCTCGCCCGTCACGGACGACGCCGCAGAGGCGGCCGCGGCTTCCGCCTCCTCCTCTGCCTTCTTCAGCGCTTCCGAGTCCTTCTTGTTGGCCTCGCCACGGAACTTCTCCTCGTCCGCAATCATCTCGTTCTGGTACCGGATGCTGTCCAGCTTGAGCTTGCGCATCTCGGGCGTCTCCTCCGTGGACGCGTTGGCCGCCAGCGCCACCTCCGTCACCACCTCCTCGTCCATGGACGACATTGACGTGGCCAGCGCCTCCTCCAGGTTGTCCACGGCCGTGATGTTGAGCGCGCGTGACATGATGAGCAGCGACGCCGGCACGTTCTTGTTGATGGACAGGTCCAGCCACTGCCGCATCTGGCGGCGGTAGCCAGCCTTGGTGAGCCCCGTGGCGCGCATGCCGCGCTCCATGCACGCCATCTGCAGCTCCTCCTTGTCCAGCGAGTCGAGGCCCTCCCAGATAATGTCCTGGTCATCCTTCTTGAGCTGGCGGATGCGGTTGCGCAGGTGGAAGCGCAGCAGGTTGTCGTTGCCGTAGTGCTGCACGCCCATGAAGCGGCACATGCCCACGAGCTGCGGCCGCGAAATGTTGTCCAGCATGAGCTCGTCGTTGAAGAGTAGCGCCACCTGCAGCGTCTCCTCGGACGTGAGCGGCTCGCCACGCTGCGCGCGCTCCACGAAGTTCATCACCTCGCTGGCCGTGGCCTTGCGCTCTTCGGGCACGCCTTCCGTGTCGCGCGTGTCCTGCATGATCTCCTTCACCGTGTCCTGCAGGAAGCCGGCCAGTGCCACGCGCAGCTGCAGCTGGCGCTTCATGTCCTCCTCGCGCTGGAACGAGTCCTTGTACGTGCTGGGCAGCATGTTGGGGAAGACCTTGAGCGCCACGGGCAGCAGCAGCTCCATGAAGGGCACCACCACGAAGAAGGCGAAGGGCACGAGCCGCAGCAGGTCCGTCACCGTGCGCTGCAGCTGCTTGCGCTCGCGGCGAGAGAGCGCGTTGCCGCGCAGCAGCCGACGCAGGATGCGCGTGGACGTGGTCACGTCCGCGTACAGCAGCTTGGTGCCCAGCCAGTAGTGGTCCAGCTCCTCCTTGGCCTTGGCCTTCATCTTGAGCAGCCAGGCCTTCACGGCCGCCGGGTCCGTCACGAGCACCTGCAGCGCGTGCGTGACCGTCTTGAGCCCGTTCACCGTCATCTGCGGCGCGCGCTTCAGCAGCGTCACGGCGCGCTCGGGCACCTTGGGCAGCTCCTTGTCCAGGTCCTCCACGCGGATCATGCGCCGCTCGCCGCCCTTCTCCAGCGCCGACTCGAGCTTCTCCTCCTGCACGCGGATCTTGCTGCGACGCCGGCGCGCCGCCGCGATCTTCTTCTTGAGCGCGGCGGCCTCCGCGGGCGTCGGGTCGCTGGGCTTCACGGGCTTCGTGGGCAGCGCCGCGAACCCGCGCGTCTGGCCGCGGCACAGCGCCGCAAACTGCGGCGAGCTTCCGGTGGTGGGCAGCGCCGCCAAGTGCGTCACGGCGCGGGCTTCGCGCGTCGGTTTAAAGCCGGGGAGGTCGCCGCCGAGCGAGCTGAAGGGCGCGAAGCCCATGTGCGTGGGCGGAGCGGCCGCGTTGGAGCGCAGCAGGCGCTGCGAGCGCGCCGCGTTGCGCAGACTCGAGCGCAGCATCTTCACCTGACGATCTGCGGGGCGTCCGACGAGAGAGCTTTGCGAAATGATCGCCAACAGAATGCGCTTGACCAGTCTCACCTACCAAACCACGCAGAGGGTCAGATCTTGAAACCTCTGGAATGCAGTAGTTTCTGTACATGAGCATGTATGTGTTGCCAAAGTATGTAGCGCAATTACACCCAATGGGAGGCATACTTGGGTGCAATGGGGGCCTCCCATTCGTCGTTTTCCTCATATCGGTTATGCGGAATTCCCTGAAGAATCCAAAATTGGTGCGCTGTTTTTGGCTCAGACGCAACTGTCGAGAAATTACAGTCACTCCGGACAACGCCGGGCATTCATTCTGCTTGACGACCGATGCCAATCAAGTCGCGCCCACCCGTCCGCGCGATCTCACTACGCATACACTCCCACAATTAATGTCCGGAACACACAAGTCAAAAGCGGAATGCATCAATGCAGACCCTTCTGTATTGCATACCCTGTCTTACCGTATATTCCGACCTGCGCCGAGCAGCCCCGTCGACCTCCTCAGGAGGCGCGTTTTACAGGCCGGGACGGACGCACACGAACTGCTGCGCTTCGTGGAGCTACAGGCCGCGAGCATGGGCGCCGGCGGCAAGGGCAAGAAGAAGAGCAAGGTCAAGAAGAGCGGCAAGCGCAAGCCCGTGAACCTGCAGGCCAACTTCAACCGTAAGTGCGCGCTGGTGGCCGCCGGCAGCAGCGCCGCCGCCGCGTCCAGTGCCGCCGAGTACGAGGCGCTGCACGAGTCCATGTTCCCCGCCAATGACCACCACGCGGACGAGCGCGGCGCCGCGCACCGGCCGAGCCATTCCCAGGAGCATAACCGTCCGCGTGCTGCTGATGCAGGTGACGCGTCCAGCGGCGACTTCCATCTGCACAGGTACGCTCACTGGGCGTCCAGGCACTTATCCTCCCTCTTTGTGCCTTGTCCGAACGCTGTTTCTCATTTCTGACTGCTCTGTATGATGGACGCAACGGCGCTGCAGTTTGTGCAGCGATGGCAAGCTCAAGCCCAGCGAGGTGGTCGAGCGCGCCGCGGCCAACGGCGTGCGCTTCCTCTCCCTCACGGACCACGACACGATGGCGGGCGTGGCGGAGGCCATGGCGGCGGCGCAGCGCCTGAACGTGCTCGTCTTCCCGGGCGTCGAGATCAGCGCCGAGGTCAAGGGCGGCGAGAACCTGCACATCCTGGGCTACTTCTTCCCGGGCTCCAACAGCCTCGAGCTGGAGCAGCAGCTCCTCAAGATCCGCACGGGCCGCCACAAGCGCGGCAAGGGCATGCTGCACAAGCTGGTGCGTCCCGCTCCGTCCACCTTCCCCATGCACGGCAAAGCCCGCAGTCCACTCACCACAGCGTGCCGTGCCATGCACAGGAGGCCATGGGCATCAAGCTCGAGTGGGAGCGCGTGCTGGAGATCGCCGGGGAGGCGGCGCCAGGCAGACCGCACGTGGCCGAGGCGCTGGTGGAAGCAGGCCACGTCCCCAACTTCCGCCAGGCCTTCTCGCGCTACTTGCACAACGACGGCCCGGCGTACGTGGAAGGCGAGCAATTCCCGCCCGAGGAGGCCATCAAGCTCATTGCCAGCGCTGGTGGCGTCTCGGTGCTGGCACACCCGTGGTGCTGCAAGGTTCGTTCGCCTTCTCTCCGTCTGAATCGGATCCCGAATCGTCGAAACCCCGTGGTGGGGAGCAAAAGTGTGCTGATGCGCGGCCAATTCCGCGTGGCGTGGCCGTTGTCATGCTCCAGAACCCGCTGACTATCGTGCCGGAGCTCGCCAAGCTCGGCATCCAGGTAGGCTTCCACCTCGAGAGACTGCAAGGGCGACTTGGACAGCCAACTCACTGGGTCTCGCCGTGGATGCGGGTGCTTGGACTGCGTTGTGGCTACTTGGCAGGGCGTGGAGGTCTACCACGACACGTCCAAGATCGACACGTACGGCTTCTTGGCTACGGAGTCCGGTCTCCTCAAGGTGCGTTTTGTCTGTCAGGGGCTCGCGATGACCTCGTCACGCCAGTCCAAGTCGAGGGCTAACTCTGTCGCAATGCTGCTGTGGCCATGGATGGTCGCCGTCGTGTAGCTGGGCGGCTCGGACTTCCACGGGATCGACCCCACCACCGAGTGCGCGCCAGGCGCTATCCCATTCCCACGCAAGCAGGTGGATCGCTTCTTGGCGCATGCGCTGCAAGTGTGGGAGAAGCCGCTTGTGGCTCGACTGCATGCTATGGCACTCGCGGCCAAGATCCCTGGCGCGGGAGGCACCGACGTCCCGGACGAGCTGCTCATCTGGAAGAGGCAGGAGCCGCTGGCGCGCCGCACCATGGCGGACCTGGGCGTGGAGGTGGAGATCCTGCAGCCTGAGCTCGCCAAGCAGGCGGCCAGCTCTGGGAGCAGCGACGAGAGCGAGAGGAAGAGCGACGAGGGGGAGAGCGAGCGCGTCTCGACTGTGGACAGCCACTACCGCGTCGTCCGCGTCGTCCGCGTCGTGGCCCCGGCCAGCGCGAGATAGCGCGGAGTCTAGCGCGGCTCACATTGCCGTGAAGTACAGCCCCGCATCTTCGTGCACTAGGCTGCCTCGGAAGCCGCAGACAGCCGCAGACGTCACTAGAGTATCGTTCTGACCTCCTGGCGGGCCATTTCCGCTTCAAGGCTTCCTGCCGCTTGTCCAGAGCCAAATCTCTCGGTGCTCATAGGTTGAAAGTCTCCACTCGCACCAACTTGACGCGATTTCATTGGTTGAAAACACCGAAATTCAACTTGGAACCGAGAAGCCCAGCAGCTCAGATCGCATCTTCCCCATCAAAGCGGCAGCTCAAGCGCCAAGATGGTGGCGCTGGCGGCCGCCATGCAGACGGAAGGCGCAGAGCGGCGGCAGGACGCGCAGCATACGCGTGTGGTACGTGGCGGGCTGCCGTGGCCGGCCGTGCGCGGCGAGCGGCTGCTGCGCGCCTTCGCACCGGCCGCCAATCCACAAGTCGACGCACATCTGAGCGTCGCCAAAAGCGTGGACGACGACATTGCGCCGTACGAGATCGAGCTCTGCGTGCCCACGGCGGGTCACGTGGCGATGGTGCTGGTGCGTCGAACTGCAGCCAGCGCGACGCCGTCCACTGTAACCCGGAGCAACACGTTGCCGGCCAACGCGACGGGGAATACGACGTCGACGCCCGCTCCGGCTCGAGTCGTGTACGTGCTGGACGCGGTACCGCCATCGCCCAAGCTCACGGCAGAGGAGGCCAAGCGCGGTGCGAAAGGCAAGAAGAGCAAGCCCGTCGTGCACCAACCTGTGGACGAGCTGGAGCTGCTGGAGGAGCTCTTCGCGCCGAGTTCTCGCGCTGGTGCGGGGAAGGACGGCAGTGTCTTGGCCAAGGCACCGCTGTTGTGCGCGCGCTTCGAGTGTCGTGTGGTCTCTATCCGCTTCATCCGCAGCGGAGGCGGCGGCCACGCGCAGCAGCCGCCGGCCAAGCGCATGAGCAGCAGCGGGAAGAGACTCTCCGCGTCCACCTCCTCGCTCTCGTCCTCATCCTCGAGCGCCACTCCAAGTGCGCGTGTCTCGAGCGCCACGGCCATGACGACGCCACTGCGCTGCATGGTGGCACGCGAGGACGGCATGGCCTTCCTGTGGGAATGGCAGGCGGATCTGCACCAGTGGATCTTCCTCAACAGCTTCTGCTTCCTGGAGAACCCGAATCTCAAGTGGACCAAGCCCGTGGCCGCCTTCACCGCCATCGACATGCCCTTCTCCACGAGTCTGGCCAGTTCCCAGGCCTCCGGCGCATCCGCAGAGCCCAGCGGCGCTGGTGGTAGTCCCAGCGGGGCCACAGAGCTGGCCTGGTGGTCCACCGCAGCCAAGAGCGAGCCCAAGCTCTGTCTCCGCGTGCTTCGCTTCGAGCGAGCCACCGACGCTCTGAGAGCCACCGACGTGGTCGTGGGCAGCGCCTTCGCACCCAAGCTGCCGTGTGCCGACGTGTCTTGTCTGCTGAGCTCCAAGCTCGGGCTCTTTGCCATCTCGCAGAGCGCTGGCGTGCTCTTCCGTAGCGCCGCGGCCTCCCTGCGCACTGTGGTGTTGAGCTGGGACGTCATTTTACCCACCACTGACGCTGATACGGACGCTGCAGTGGCAGATGCCTGCCACCTCACGCCGTGCATGCACAACGTGACCGGAGAGCTCGTGCTGCTGCACCGGGACACTGGTGCCGTGTACGTCGTGACGCCCAAGGCTCGTCGTGTGGCGGCCAAGGCCTCCAGCTGCTGCAACGAGGACCACGACAGCTGTGGAGCTCTCTTCGCGCGGCAAGTCACAAGCTTGACGCCTTGGGAGCAGCTCAACAGTGCGGAAGCCAAGGACGACAAGCGGCGAGAGCTCGAGGTGCTGGACGTGGCCGCGCACCGCCACACGTTGGTGGTGCTGACGCGCCACGAACTCCGAGTGTTCCAGCTGGTGACGGGTGCGCTGCTGGATGTCGTGCCGCTTCCCGAGTCCGAGCTACGCTCACCTAGCGACTTGAAGCTCTGGACCGTCTCGGGAAGTGCCAGCGCCGTGGGTCTCTGGTCGCCAAGTGGCCTCTGGACGATCCGAACGCCTGCTGCCAGCGCGGTGGGCATCGCGATGCGTGACCAGCAGCAGTCTCAAGCGTCTCAAGCGTCGCCAAGTGGAGCCAACGCAGCCTTCCAAGCCGTGAAAGACTACGGCGCGGGGGATCTCCAACTCGACGCGGCCAAGTACGCGCTAGAGACGCTGGAACGTGCGATGCCGCCAGCAATGGACCCGACGCAACACCACCTTGAAGCGTGGGAGGCGGTGGAGCACGCCGTGTCGAGCCCAGCGCTTCTTCTGGCGCTACTAGAGGACCGTGCGACGCCCGAGCGCTTCGTGCACGAGCTTGGGCGTCTCGTGGCCGCACTCTACAGCACGTCGCAGAGGATCCGCGTCTCTGGCCGCCTGCTCGGCTCGACTGGCGGTGCCACGGACTCGGATTCGGAGCTACCACGCTTGACACCGGCGAACGTGGAGCTGCTCCACCACCTCGCCAATTGGATCGTGCTGGCCAAGCGTAAGCTGGCTCGACTGGAGGCCTGCAAGGATGCCAGCGGTGGGTCTCACGTTTCAGCACGTGCTACCGAGCGTCCTCGAGCCGCGAGTGCACTCACGCGGGTGCTGGCCAACGAGGACGATCTGTCTGTCTACGGGGTTACGGCGTCGTCCCCAACTCTGGCGCGTTCCCCTCGTGCAGCCCGAGCGCGCAACAACTCGGTGGTGGACCCAGAGGACACGCGCAACTTCCGGTTGAGTCGCAAGCTGCGTCCTATGAGCAGTCTGCGCTTCGCGGCTGGCTGCAGCTCCAGCTCGGGGCGACAAGGTCGCCAGTGGCTCGCACAGCTCGAGGCGCTGCTACTTGGCGCCGTCGACTTTAAACGGGAAGGTGGACAGCCCTCTCTGGCTGCTGGTACCACGCCCAGCCACTTGCTCTTCCACGACGAGCGCGTGTTGGCAGATTTCCGGCACGTCGCGGCCTCGTCCTTCTCCAAGCACATGTACCTCGAGTCCATGAGTCGGCTCTACCTGCTCTACGAGCCGCAGTCGCTGCTGCCTTTCGTGCGCTGCGTCGAGCGCTTCTGTCCGCGGCTCTTCTCGCTCTCGGGCCATCGCTCCGTGGCCCGATCGCAAGCTGAACGCGCCATGACACTCTTCCCACCCATCCAGCTCTTCGCGGACCGCATCCAGGCTGAAGACGCCGCTGCAGACGACCAGGACGCCGCCACGGCCTCGTTGCTGGCGTACGTGGACCTTCTGAGCTACTGTGGCCGCCACACGGAGGCCTGCAGTGCGCTGCTGTGCTGCAATCTGTACGAGGAGAGCAAGCAGAAACTGCTGCTCATGCTGGAGCCACCTCAAGACGGGCAGCAGACGCAGCTAGACGAGTCGGACGAGGCGGCCCAAGCTCGCACCTCCGCCACGGAGGGAATTTACTTTGCGCTGCTGGACTACTGCGTGCGACAGCGTGATGCCGCCGATCTGCAGGCACTGCTGGCGCTCAAGCCGACGCATGTGGACGTGCTTCACGTCCTGAGAGCGCTGCATGCCGCGCTCCCAGCCAGCAACGGCCAAGCAGGTGGAGGTCGAGCTGCCACCTCAGGCGTGACGGTGGGCGACCTGCGGCCGGTGCTGCTCACGCTCATGCAGCAACGACGCACTGCCGCCTCCGTGCCAGCAAAGTGAATGCGTCCGTCGCGTGAACAAGTGAGTGGGTCAAGCTAGCAGCAGCGCCAAGTGGAACTGCTGCCAAGTAGAGTAGCAGCGAGTTGGTCCTGCGAGGAACAAAGTAGACACACCGAGCGGGTGAACACGAACACGGCGTTGGCGGGTTCGAAAGAGCGTACTTTGCCTTGGCTGGCGGATCTGGTGGACAGTGGGGGACGCACACGCCTCGAGACGCGGCGCTTCCCGTCACTTGTGCTGGCCGATCTCGCTCCTCCGCCATCGCTCTACACAATGAACTGGACGGGAATGCATACCGCGACACCCTCGCTCCCTCGTGCCTGCATCAGGAATCTTGGAGTCTCACGCTCGCTGTCGTTCGCGACGTGAAGTGGGGGCATCGGCTTGAGAAAGCAGGCACCGGCCCACTTAGGCCTGTAACTGCCAGATCACGAGCGCCACGGAGCGCTGGATCCACTGCGTCCGCGGGAAGGTGGCGTCGTCCACACGCACGGCCACCGAGAAGAGCAGGTGCTCGCGCTTGCTGCTCGAGTAGACGGGCAGCAGCCGCAGCGCGCCTGGCGCGGTCTCGTCGCCCTGGTCTTCGCGTGGCGCCCAGCGCAGGTGCAGCTTCGACAGGTTGTTGCGGATAGCGTCCGACGGGCCGAAGCCCGTCGAGTTCCACGTGGCACCCTCGAGCACCAGTCCGCGCGCCCCGAAGCGGCCACCGGTCGATGTCGTAGCCGAGTCCTCCACCTCGGCGAGCAAGTGCAGCTCGTCCAGAGAACACTCGAGTTCCGCCGCCGCACTCTGCCGAGCCGCTGTCACAAAGGCCTCCGGCGCGAATAGTCCGCCCAGCCAAATGCCCTCGGGCTGTTGCAGCAAGTCCGCAGGAGAAAGCTGCGCCAGTGCGCTCAGCTGCTGCACGCGACGCGCAAAGTCGGCCAGCCACTCGGTCAGGTTGAGCTCGTCGGCCACACGGTAGAGCGTCGCCCACTTGTCCGGCACCTGCTCCCGATACAGCGTGCGCATGGCCTCGCGCGTCTCGTTGGACGGCTTGGTCGTGTACGCGCACACGCTCTGGACTTCGCGCAGAAGACTCGTCACCTCGTGCACGAACTTGGAGCCCAGCTCCAACTCGCGGAACATGCAGCGGTACACCGGATTGCCAAAGTGCGCTGGGTTGTGCGCCGCCGGAGCCGTGAGTCCGTCAGTGGGGAAGAGCTCTAGCCACGTGTGCACGCGGCGGTCGAGCTCCTGCACCCACTTGGGGCGGTTGTCCTCGGCGCCGTCCGTCGCCGCAGCACCACCCAGCACCATGGCGCTCTCCTCGGTCGCGGCACTGGACCGTTCGCCTTCACCTTCGTTGTCATACATGTCCTGCATGACCTGCAGGTTGCGCAGCATCCGCGAGCCCTGACTGATGAGCACCATGGTCTCCGCTGAGCGTGGTAGGCCCATCCAGGACGGCGGGTTCGTCGTGGGCAGCGCATGCACCCACGTCATGAACTGCGCCTTGGTCTTGCCCTCAGCCACCACCAGGCCTTCGGCGGTGCCGCTACGCGCGACCAGCTCGAACGTGTTTTCGTAGCTCGCAGGTGTGAACACGTGCTCCAGTAGCGTATCCATGAGTTCCTGGTCGAACTCATTGTCAACGCGGCCGCCGTAGACCGACTCCTTGAGTGTCGTCCGGATGGCCGCCCAGGGGATGTGGTCGGGCGCCACATGCGCACGACTGCTACCCACGGAGTCCACCCAGCGGTCAAGCACGTCGCAGGCGCCGCGGAAGTCCGACTGGCTGAACTCGTAAGTCTTGGACCAGCCCACCGGCACGTAACGCAGACGCTCGTGCACCAGTGCGTGGAACCACGACAGCAGCAGATACAGCCGGGCACGCTCCGCCGGTGTGCGGTTCATGCGCTCAGCAGGCACCGTGTCCAGCGACCGCACCATGCTCAGCTTCATGCCACTCGGCGGCTCGAACACGAAGATGTCGCACATGCGCACAAGATTCACGGGCAGGTTCGGGTTAATCTCGCTCGTCAGGAAGAGGCGAAAGTTCGAGTGCACGCTCTCGCGCGCGTTGTACAGCTTCTTCTCCACGCTTACGAGCCACGAAGGGCACAGGTGGACGTTGCGCAGCAGCAGCCACGAGCCGTTCTTAATGGCCGTGTTGAGCCCCTTCTCGGCGGCGTCGAAGCCCTCCGAGGAACCCATGGACACCGAGTTGTACTTCTTCTGCAGGTCTGCCGCCAACTCGTCGATCTGCGCGCTCGGGTCGAAGCCCGTGGTCGAGCACAGCAGCACACCGCGCGTCGCCTGAGTGTCCGCTTCGATGTTCTTCCGCAACTCGATCTCGCCACGCCACGGGAACTCGCCACCGAAAATCAACGCTACGTATTGCTCCGCCGCGAACGTGATACGATCCGGACGTACGTAGTGGATCAGGACCATGTTGCGGAACGCCGCGCGGCGTGGACTCGCGGCTGCCGCCACGTGCGGCGTGTCCCAGTCGGCAGGGACCGCCTCTTCCGCCGATGGGTGCTTTACGAAGGCGTTCCACTCGGCATTGTGCTCGCGCACGTGGGCTTCCAAGTGCTTGAACGACGAGAGCTTGAGCAGCTTGAGCAATTGGTCCAGCTCGTTCTTCGAAAAGGCCGGCAGGAGCTGCTCCAGCTCACTGCGCAAGGCCTCACTATCCGCTCGCAGCAAGCCGGACGCACTGCTCAGTAGCGCGTCCATGTCGTCTTCCGTGGGTCCGTCAAACTCGCTGCTATCGTCCATGGTGGCCTTGGCCTCCGCGACAGCAGAGCTTTGCTGCTCCAGCTCCAAGTAGATCTGTGACAGCCGCAGCGCAAACATGAGCTTGTCGTTCTCGGCGAGACCACGGCTGACGCGGCCTGCAAGCTGCACGAAGAGCCCCATGGACAGGTTGGCCAGACGTGCAGCGTCCTGGCCAGCAGCTCCACCTTCCAGTGGCTGTGCGAGCACCTTGCTGAGCAGCGACAGGAAGAAGCCCAGCGAGTACTGGTACAGGAAGTGCACCGAGGAGAGGTTTTCTAGCGCGAAGAAGAGGCGCGAGCTTGCCTTGGCCAGCGGACGGTATCGGCTCGTAGCAGCCTCCACGAGTTCCATGGTGGAATGGGTTTCCGCCACCTGCTGCGAAATTTGGGCCGCCTCAGCCTTCATGCTCTCCAGCGCGTTGATCACGCTGTCGTCGTCAAGAATGTTGCCCTGCACGTTGTTGATCTGCTGCAACAGCGAATCCTCCAGCTCACGCAGCTTGGCCTGGTACTCGCCCTGTAGTTTCAGCAGGTTGTTCCGCTTCTCTTCAACTTCAGGCTGCTCGCTCTTCAGCAGAATACTCAGTCCCTGGCTTTCCAGGGAGCTGGGAGTGACCGTGAAGTTCACGAACGTCACGCGGCTGCAGATGTCCGGTGAGAATCTGCATGACGGGTCTCTCGTGATCAGGAACAGGCGGAAGTCCGGCGAGTAGTCGATCTCCTCGCCGGCCAGGCGAATAAGCACACGGCCACCAGTCTTGTACAGCTCACGGTTCAGCACCGGGTTCAGGATCGGGTCGATGTTCTCGACCTCGTGCACCAGCAGCGCCGTACCGAAGCGAATGGCGCTGGCCAGGACCTTCATGAACGAGCTGTCCAGGAAGGACGTCTGCGCGATCTTCGTGTTTGTCTTGAGGCTGTAGTACTTCATGATGAAGTTGTTCGCCTGGCCCGACGGGTCGATGATCAGCGGGAAGCGGTGGAAGCGCTGCAGAATGATGGCGTTCTCGTAGCACAACTCGTCCGAGGGCAGGTCACTCATCTGCCACTCCAGCTGCTCGTTCGGACGCGATAGGTACTCCACGAAGCTCAGCTGCGGCTTCGTGCTGATGCTCATCATCTCCAGAATGTCGCGCCAGTCCTGCTCCAGGATCTTGCGCTGCTGGAAGTCCAGGAAACCGATGTACGTCAGGAAGGCTGAGCACATGAGCGTGTCGCCGACCAGCGTCTTCATCTGTGTGTCGAAGTCATTCGAGCCTGCCTCCCAGCGCTCGCTTTCCTGCAGCAGACTCTTGAGCAACGCCACCGAGCGCTCCACCTTCTTCGTCACCTGTGTCATGTCGTTGGTGATGAGCTGTGCCTCGCTGATCAGAGCCGCGTACTCCTGCTTGAGACTCTCAATGCGGACCTCCAAGGCGTCAATGGTAGTCTTCGCCTCCTCGTATCTCGCTCGCAGCTCAGCTGACGTGTCGATCAGAGTCTGCACCTCGTTGCGCAGTGGCTGGATCTTGTGCAAAATGGTTGTGTAGCTCATCTGCGAGACGATCCACTTGTACAGCGGCCCGCAGGCCTTGGAAGCACGGTTCACCTTGTCGTAGTCAAACTCATCCTCCTTGGACAAGTAGTTGGACTGGATGGTGTGTCGCTGGCGAGCCGTCAGCTTCTCCGAGTCAAAGTTCACCACTTGCGAGATGAAGTCGTCCTTCCGAATAAAGCGCCGCAAGTCCGACCACTCCAGGTTCGACTCTCCGAGCATCACGGCGACTGCCTCCATGGTCAGCCGCACAGCAGCCGGGGGCCGCGCGAGTGCGCGGATTTCGTCCAGCTGCGCTTTACGGATCGAGTTCACGGACGCCTGAGCATCCAGAAGCGCCGGCTCCGCCTGTGCCAGGTCGCTCTCGACCACCTGCTTGCGCGAGCTGATCTCCTCGTCTTTGCTGGCCAGATCGGCTGCAAGCGCCTCCGTGTCCTTCTTCTTGCCCTCCGCTTCGTTCTGCTCCTTGATCATCTGCTGAAGCTTTTCGTTGGCCTCCGCGTCCTTTTTCTTCAGCTCCTTCTCCTTCAGGCTGAGCTGACCCTGTAGCTCCTCCACCTGCTCGTGCGTAGCCTGCAGCTTCTGCACGCCCACGTTCAAGTGCAGCTGCTGGTCCTCCAGCTGCGCGCGCTTCTCCGAGTACAGCGACACGAAGTGACGGATGAATTCCAAGTAGTCGCGCGGCGAGATGTGGTTGTACTTCATGTGTCGCTTCTGAAGACGGCGCATGTGAAGCAGAACCGCGTGGTGGAACTGAACAATGCTCCCCACTAGCACATCCCGGAAGGTGCCTGTAGCAATGTGCGGGATTAGCTTAGCAAGCAGATCATCTGCCTCCGCCGGGATGATAAAGTCTGCCGATCCGGCCAGGTCCAGCGTGTTCGTGAACTCATACGCCACCTGGGCCAGCGCGTGGTCGTTCCACGTGCCGAACCAGTCCACCACACATCGGTTGAAGAGTGCAGGCGACGTGTTGGTCCGGTTCTGGAAGTCGCCAGACGCCGGATTCATTGTGAACACCACGTGGAGGTTCCGCTGAACCTGCTTCGTGAAGTACCGGAATAGCTCGTCCTCCGTGTTCTCCACGATCACCCCGTCGCGTTGCACGGCCTCGCGACAAGCGTGCATCAGTGACGTGTACTCGTCGTCTTCGAACAGACCCGGCACCTCGCCCGATGCCAGGACCGCGTTCATGCGCTCCAGGAAGGCGGAGTCCAGCACGTTGGACTCGTCAAAGATGAAGCAAATCTTCTCGCCTTCGCAGCCGCACCGCTTTAGCACCACGCGCAGGTCATCGTCAAAGTTCTCCAGCGTGTAGTTCGAGGTAAGCTTGATCTGGAACACCGACATGCCGTTCATCCAGCTCACGAAACGAGATAGCACCGTCTTACCGGACCCGCTTTCACCGACCAGCAGCAAGTGACCAAGCGGCTGGCGAAGGACGCGATCGATGCGCAGCACGTGGTCAATCACCGAGTCAAACACCACGAGCTGAACGTTCAGTTCCTCCTCGTAGAAGACCCGCAGACGAGCTTCGATGTGCTTGCGCAGGTCGGCCGTCGTCACCTCTGTGTAGTGCTTCGTCAGCCACGTGCTAAACAGGATCGGGTGCTGGCCGCCGTACTCCACCACTTCCAGAGCAGTAGCGCTTTGTGGGAAGTGCTTGCGCAGTGTCTCCTTGACCGTGTGGAAACACCATTTCTGCTCCACCTCCGTCACGAGACGATCCATGAACAAGCGAAGAGCCTCGTGGAACACCAGTTTCACCAGCGTTTCGATCTCGATCTCGTACTCGAGCGGCTCGATGGCTTCGTACAGCGCGCGCATCCACCGTGACAGCTCACGAGGACTGTAAATGTAGTGTGGCTGTGCCTCCGCCGTGAACTTGGTCTGGTTGCTGTTGTATACATCGACCATGGCGTCCGTCAGCGGCTGCACGTACGAGCGCAGGGACGGCGTCAACTTGAGCAACGCGCGGTTGAAAGTCCCGTAGATCTGCTTCAGCGACGGGTACGAGGGGAAATCCACGAGTAGCACCGGCGCGTGACGCAGCAGACGTAGCGACAGCGGCACACGGCCTGGGTCCGTGGGCGGGTTACACGCGCCGACGAACTGAATCCGCTGCAGTTTCACCCATGCGTTCTTGCCTCCGAGCCAGAACCCGCCTTGCTCGACCAGCTGTCGCAGGAAAGTGATCACGCGTTGAGTGCCATAGCGGTCAGCTTCCGGCAGATTGATCTCATCGCAGAAGACGACCAGCCACTTTTCCGGCGCATTCGGCGTCAGCACCATGCCGCTGGGCGTCCGCTTGTACTCGCAGTACTGCGAGAACGTCTTGAGGATGAGTTCCGGCGAAGTTCCCGACGAGAAATTGAGGCTTGCAAACTCGAATTCCGGCAGCGAGCTGAGTGTCGAGGTCAGCGTCATTGTCTTACCGCTACCTGGCGGACCGCACAAAATGAGCGGACGGTGCTGCGAAAGCCAGCCGCGCAGTACTTCGACATGGCGGATCGTGTCCACCGTCGTCACGACAACGTCAGTCGACAGCACTTGGTGGCTTTCCAGATCCAGCTGCGGGATCGATTGCAGCCACTGGCGCCACTCGCCATCGTCGATGTTGACCTCGTACTCAAGCAAGCTGTTGTCGGCAGTCGACGCCCCGGACACGGGGAAAGTCAGGCGGGTCTCCAGCGCTTGAGTCACAAACTCGCACAGCTTCACGCGGTTCACTGAGTCCATCGAACCACCGAAGCCCCAAAGAATCGAAAATACAAACCACTTCGGCGCGAACAGCGACATCTGCTCCGCGGTCATCGGGAAGTCTGAGTGGCCTTCGTTGTACTCGTTGATGCGAGACAGACCCCGGGCAAGCAGCGTGAACATCGACATCAGCAGCCGCAGACTCGTGACCTCCATGATGTGCGTCAAGCACATCGCATGTTCCAAGCACAACTCGATCAACGAAGGCATGCCATCGCCACGATCAATCAGGCCCCGGAGCACCCCCACGTAGGTCTGGGCACTCTTCTTCGCCACCTCTGTTTCGCTCGGCTCCAGCGAGAAGGATGACACTGCCGAGATATCGTCGCGGATCTTCTGCAAGTAGTGCTCCACGATGTGGCATGTCTGGACAGTATCATGCGAAAACCACACCATACCACAACGACTGACAGTTGCGAGCGTCGCGTACCGGAGCGTCTCTGTTTCCATCATGATCCATACGTTCGGGGGGATCTCGAGCCGTTCGCCCGACGGCAACGTCAGCAGACGGTTGTCATCGAGCACCGAGTTCAAATTCTCTGCCCACTCCGGATCCACATCACCGTCGAAGATGATCCAGTGCCGCTTCTCACTTTCGCCTCTCACGCTGTTAAGCACCTGGCGCAGCAGATGCGTAAACACACCGTCGGACCACTCCAGAGTGGTGTTGTCTAGCACGCCGTACAGGTGCTCCTTCGAGAGCGCCTTCGGGTCGATCACGTGCGCCTCGCCCTTCATTCCATCGACGTGTTCCAATGCTTCCAGTAGGACGCGCCACGCGCTCGACTTGCCGCTTCCGGATGCACCAACCAGCATCACACCGTGGCGAAGCTGCATCACCTGGTACAACTGCAGAGCCTTCTCAACCCACTCCGCGCTCGCCACGTACTTCTTCTCCTTCGCCAGCTCTACAATCTTCGCGCGAAGGCCGTCTTCTGCGATACGATGCGCCTCCGTGCCGGGGAATACACCCTTGAGAAGCGTCTCGAACACAGGAACGTCGTTAGACACTAGCTTGGGCAGGATTGTGTCGCTAATAGACCCGATCAGAGCTTTTGTCTCCAGTTCTTCGATGGCGGTGGGGACTTCACTGTCTTGCGCAAGCGTGATTTTCCGCTTCAGCTGGCCAGCGCTCACAAGAACGCTCTTCAAAGCACGAAGCCCGAAGTCGTAGTGAGGCTGCTTCGAGAGCTGGTCTTCGCACAAGTTGAACAGGAGCACGACCTTGGCAGAAATCTGCTCTGCCGTCGTAATGCCCTGCGAGAACAGCATCACCTGCGCAATCAACTCGCGGTCTGGAGCCACCATTGCAATGCTGCGGAACAGCTGCTTCAGGTTGTCCGGAAGGTTCGATCTTCCGGCATAGCCCGGGTTCATCGTCACGAAGATACCAACATCCGGGTTCAGCTTCACGCTCTTGCCTAGCAGCTCGATGGTAGTGTTGGACTTTCCGCCGCTGGCCACCAGTTGAGAGCGCTCAGGCGACTTCCCGTTCTTCAACATCGCCACGCCGCTCTGAATCGCAAGGATCTGCTGCGAGACAGCGGAAAGCACACGCTCCTCCAGACGGTTGAATTCGTCGAAGCAGCCCCATGCACCCACTTGACACAGACCCACGAAGATCCGACCCATCGCTTGGAAATCGAAGTGCTCGTCGCAATTGAAGACCAGCACGAAGCGACCCAGATGCGACCCCAAGGCCTTGACAGATTCGGTCTTGCCCGTACCGGCAGGGCCAAATGGATTGCCACCCATACCGAAGTCCAGCGCTTGAGTCAGAGTCAGGTAACACCGCTCTGTAAGTGGCGTCTGGACGAGCCGCTCTCCGACACCGAAGTACTCGAAGCCGTACGAGAAACTGGCGTTCGAAATCTGGATCGTCAACTTTTTCATCGGGTCTGTCTCCTTGGCCTGGAAGTAGTGGCGCATGTGATACAGCCAGCGGAAGTCTTCTGCGCTGCTCACCTTGGCTTCGCCAAGGCGCTTGGTGACGCTTTTCTGGTGCACCAGTTCCGTGATCAGTTGCTCGTACTTCTTGCGGACGTCGTTTTTCACGTCCGAGAGAACGCGCTCGCTCAAGATGTGGAGCAACGCATCCAATTGCTTCAGCACAGTCGGAAGATCTTCGCCGCCAGCTTTTAGGGAAGTTTCAACCTCACGCGACCACTGCACCTGGGTCGCAAGGATGACAACTTGCGCGGGGAACTGCGACACCCATTTCAGATACGTCTCAGTATTGCCCCCCTTCGGGTACGATTGCACGGCTTCTTCCAGCAGCTCCGACAGCGTTTGACGCATTTGCGCCTCCACCTTGCTGAGCCAGACGTTGATACGAGTGTCTTCAGCCGTCTTCACAGGCTCCTTGAACGTCACGACCTCGCCTTCGCGGGACGCCATTCCGAGAATCACGCCCGTCGTCTTGTCCATCTCCAGCGATGATACACCTGCGAACATCTTGGACAGATGACGCTGGATCTGCATCGGCTCTTTGCTGTTGCCAATCATCTCCAGCAGGTCTTCGTCACCCACGAAATAGAAGCGAGGGAATGCAGCGCGCTGGCGCTCCAGGTACTCGCCCAACGCGCGCTGCACGTTGCCCATCATATCCTGCTGACGCTCAAGCGAGTGGTACAAGTTGGGAATGTTGGCCACCTCCACGATCATGGGCTTGTACGCGACACGCTTCATCGTGGACGTGAACTCGTTGTCGATGCTCTGGAAGCGCGCAAACTCCTTCGGCAGCTGCTGCTTGATGTCCGCAGAGCCGAAGAAGATCCCCTCCAGGTATACCCATCGTCGCTGGACGTCGATCCAGAAGTCCAAGATGCTGCGGATCTTCGTGAGCTTGTCTTCCCAGTTCGTGGCCTGCTCCGCAAACACGCGGTAGTACGGCGACTGCTTCATGCTGCTCAGACTGTTGAGATGTTCATCCAGTTTCGTGAACATTTCGTCCCACCCGCGAATGACCCGGCATCGGTTCTGGTAGTTGACCAGGTCGAGTTGATAGTTGACCCAGTAGTCCGTAACTTGGCGCAAAAATTCGTCGAGCGCCATTTCTCCCTGCGCCGTGCGGATGATCGATTTCAGCTGCGTGTTGTTCGAAGACAATTGCGACTCCCAGAAGTTGCGCAGCGTTAACTCTGCGAACGTCGACGAGATGTTTAGCAGCCGGAGAATCTGCTTCCAGTGGCGGTCCCGGATAGCGTCGGATTTGAGCTCGGACAGCAGCGGGTTCATCGCCTTCTTTGCTTGGATGGACGCCGCAAAGTGTTCGAACGCTTCGTACTGCTGAACCCGAGCGGGGAAGCGACGCATCTCCTCCACGACCTCGTCCAGCTGCTTACGGATCTTGCGCGGCTGCACTGCAGACCACAGCGTTTCCTGCAGATCTTCAACGCGAGCCCACACCTGGGAGATGCTCTTCCAGACTTCGTCCAGCCCGGACAGCTCCTCCATCGCGCGCGAAAGAGCACTGTGGGCGCTACGGTCGTCATCGAGCGACGACCCACCCATCCCAGACACGTATGAAATGCTCAAAGCATCCAGTGCCGCGTTCGTTTTGTCTTGCTCGCCATTCAGCAACTTGAAGCGAGTCTCGTAGACGATCAACAGCTCCGTGGCGGCCTTGGGGGACTGTCCGCCTTGAAGCGGCTTGACGCTGTCCCACTCGTTCACCGCCTTAATGATCTTGCTGTCGAGCGCGCTCTTCTCTTCCAGGATCTTGGCCTGTAGCTGAGGCAGTTGGCCTTCCATCGCCGCGGTCTTGCGTTCGAGAAGCTGGATAAAAGCCTCCCACTCACCCTCCACGTTGGCCAGCGAAGGCCAGTCCGCCGGGAATCTGTACCGCTGCTTCTTCAGTAGGCGCTCGCCCTGTGAGAAGGACTCCACGGCTTCTTGCCACTGGAAACGCATGCTCCGCATTTCCTGGATTAACGTGATCGCAGCCACAACTTGCGCCGTGGCGGCTTCGAGGGCATGCTGCTCCAGCAGCGTCCGCTTGGTCGAAATCGTGGTGTAGAACGAGTTGATCTGGTTGCACAGCAGGTCGCCAAAGTACGCCAGGAACTCATTGTGCCACGCGTCGTACTTGACGTTCACCTGGGCTTGGACCTGTTGGTAGTTTACCATCATCGGGCCGAAGTGCTTCGTGTTGGAGACGGCGTCGAAGGCATTGCGCTCGTTCTTGATCTCCACCAGAATCTGCTGCCATTTTTGCAAGTCTTCGCCCACGCTGTTCAGAGCGGTCTGCGCGTCCATATCCCACAGAGCCTGGTACTGGAGCCACGTCAGCGAGTACTTGGCCACCTCCCCGACCGTCGCGTCCAGAACACCGTAGGCCTTGATCAGCAGTTCCGAAGGCACTTGAGTCAGCGCCTCCTTGAATACTGCCTCGCGGCGTTTCGAGCTCGCACTCTTGCGCGGGGGCGATGAGAGAGCGGACACAGCAGACTTCCCGTATACGTTTTCGTACGACGAAGCCTGGATCTTGGGCAAGTCGCACACCGAGTTTATCAAGTTCTGGAGCTGCACGAGCCACTCGCTCCGCGCGTCGTCAACAGACGGCTCCAGATACAGTACTTGGTTCTTGAGCAGGATTTGGTGCGTCTTCACGTTGACACCCGCCACCGCCAGCGCAGACTGGAAGGCCTTTTCATCAGCTTGGGGCGCAAAGCAAGCGACCCAGCTCTGCAGCAGTACCTCCAGCTTCTTCCCCAGGATCGAGCTGATCAGGTCATTCAAGTTCTTCACGAAAACGTTCAGGTTGGCGTAGCCCGCCAAGTTCAGTTCGTCGACGTGAGCTTGAATTTTCACCAGCACCGCCTTGACCTCGCCTGCTTGGAAGTCAGCGCTCCCACGAACAGTGTCCAGCAACTGCTCGATGTCGCTGGTCTGTTGCAGCAGTTCGTCCACTTTGTCATGCAGTCGCTCCACCTTGGACGCAAGGTCCGTGACGTACTCCCCCAAGCCATCCGCATGCCACCGCATCTCGTTGCCCTTCGTGAACGTCTTGCCCAGCGCAGTGCGTACTTCACGGACATACACGGAGACCAGCGGCTCGAAAATGGGCTGGATGCGCCGGCACGAACTGGTGTACGTCTTGAGGCTGGCGTCCAGCGACATAGCGAAAGGATACTTGGACTTGGCGTCTTCGGCGATCATCTTGAGCGTGAACGGCACACGGTAACCGAGCCACTCCAAGTTCCGCACCTCCTTGAACAGCGTAACAATCTGCTGGTTGAAAGCCACCACCAGCTTCTTGCGCTCCCCCTGCGGCGTTTCTTCCGTCACAATGTTCAGGATGATGTTCTTGATGTCGAAGATGGGCATCGACGCGAGATCGTTGACCCACTGATCGAAGATCAGCTGAGGGTTGAGCTTGGCGATGAATGCCTCGGCCGCCGCCTTGAGTGCCTTGCCCTCCACGTGCTGCTCCCACCCAACACCGAGCACACTCTCGACGCGCGACAGCAGCATCTTCAGCTTGCGCTCGATCTGTTTCGCCCACATCACCGCACCGGCAATAGGAGGAATGTCGCGCAGCTTGCTCGTGCGCGACGCCTCCGAGTACGCGTAGTGAGCGCGAAACTTGGCCTGCAAGTTGCTCACGTCCTCCTTCACGTTCTCAATGAGCTGCATCTGGAATTGCTGCACGGCGCTGCGAATGCGAGGCCGGAAGAAGAGCGCGTTGTACTTGGAGAACACGCGGAACATCTCGTCAGCGTTGGACGTGGCGCTCAGGCGGCTCGTCAGACTGCTAATGATGCGACCCTCCACACGGTCAATGCACAAGTCGTAAGACTTGCGCAGGTTCCGCCACGCCGTCATGCCTTCACCCGAGACGTCCAGCGGGTCCAGGGCGTTCAGTTGCGTGTAAGCGGCATTAATCTCCGTCAGCGCATCGTCCGTGACTTCGCCTCCACGCACATCGCTGGTGCCCATCGCGTTCGAGCTGCCCAGCACTCGCTGGATCACCCCGCGTAGCTTCTCGTGCTGCTCGCGGAACTCGTAGAGCTCCAAGAGACGCTCCTCGATGGCCGCGTGCTCCATCTGCAGCTCCGAAAGGGACGGCAGCTTGTCCGTGTTCATGGTGCCTCGGCGCTTGGACAGTTCCTTCGTGAGGTCGTAGAGCGTCGCCACCTGTCGGTGCCACGTCGAAAAGAGCTCCTTGCAGGCCAGGATCTGCTGCTCGAACTGCTCGAACGGCATCTGGATGAGGCTGTAGACGCGCAGCAAGCTGATGACCTGCTGCGTCAGATCGCTGGACATGATCTCCACCAGGTGCAATAGCCGCGAGAGCTTGTACTCGTCGGCCACGCGGATCTTTTTCAGGTGCGTGAACACCTGCACGACGCCCTCGTTCAGCTGGTTGATGTCGGTCGCCGACAGGATGGAGTTCATGGGGAACTCCTTCATGAGCGTCATCACGCTCGACACGCGCTGGATGGCCGGCCCCAGACCGTGGTCAGCGCTGAACGTGACCGTGGCCAGGTACCGCTTCGCGCGCTTGAGGACCGTCAGCGTAATCTCCACCTCCGGCGACTTGAGTTTCTCCTGAGCGGCGAGAAGTGCGCGGTGCAAGTCACACCAGAAGTTGATCTCCTGCATGGCCGTGCCCGGCAGCGGCTCGCTGCAGCATTCCACGCATCAAGAGCAGCACGTTAGCATCACCAGCTTCGCACCAAGCACACCACACCATCTCTATCCACACTGCACAGCACGGGACATGTTGGCTCCCATACCTGATCAGACGCGTGACCTTCTGGATCTCCTTGATCCACTTGTTCACGCCGCCCTGGATGTCGTTCAGGAAGGCCACGTCGCCGACCTGCTCATCCAGCCCCAGCGCCTCCACGTCGATAAGCACGCCCTTCTCCCGCACGAGATCCGCGGCGCGCTGGATGACCGGGTGGAACACGAGGTTCACTTCCGGGATCTCAATGTTCTGCTGGTATTGCAGCAGCGCTAGCTCCAGCTCCTTCATGCGCCGGCGAATGGCCGGTAGTCCGCGGGTGCCTTCGCTCATGTTGGTCATCTCGTTCTGCGGCTGGTGTACCTTGGAGTACTCGTTCACGAGCGGGCTGAAGGATTGATGCACGTAGTTGTACACCACGGAGAGCAGGTTCCCGCGGTCGTCGCCGTCCTCCTCTTCCGTGTTCTCGCCGCTGCTCACGCTCTCTTCGGCGCCAGCCTTCTCCATCTCTCTCGTAGTCGCACCGAGCCCGAGTGTCATGACCTGTAGCTGGTGGTTCAGCGCCTCATCCTTGGCGAGCGGCGCACTGAAGCGCTTGATGAAGCACACCACGTCGTGGCCGCTCTTCTTGCCGGACGCGTACTCAATGCCCAGGTTGACGCGCACGCAGTGGCTCGTGGCGCCCACTGTGCCGTCCATGGGCGCGTCCTCGTTCTCCGCGCGCACGGGCAGGCAATGCACTTGAAGTACGCGCGCGGCCGCATCGCTGGCGAACTGCTCCAGCGTGGCCGTGGCCTGCGCCGCACCCACCGCCGCCTCAAACACGTCGGCGCGCACCGTCGCGTCCCCTCCGAAGAGCGGCAGGCAGGTGGCCTGCAGATAGCGGCGGAAGGTCTCCACCGCCAGCAGGTCGGCCCCCGCGTCCGCCATCGTCGTGGCGTCCGCCATGCGCCGCCGCTTCGCCTGTGTCGCGCAGCCCAACACCTGCGCCTCTCGCTTCCTGCGCGTCTGGTGCCGCGCTGCCGTCACGCTGCCGTCTCTGTCTGGCTGTGTGTCGCCCGCCGCGCGTCTCGCTTGGGCCCTGCGTCCCCGCGTCGATCTTCCCGAACAGAGCCCTACGTTTGGGGCGCAGCCATTCCGTGTGGTCCACGCAAATATTGCCAATCAGTGTGGCCCACGCCCCGGAAAAAAGAGGCAGTTTTGCGTAAAAAGCCAACGGTGGGCGGCGAGGTCGCGCGAAGGTCGCGCGAAGTCCCGACTCGTCCCTTACAAAAACCAAGTAGTCATGCCATGGTTGGAATTTCCGGAAATTCCAACCATCTGCACGCTACTGGGTCAGCCAATGAGAAGGACGTGCAACCGGATGAGCAGCAAGGTAGCGATAAAAGGCCCGCAGTGGATCCCGAGCTTATGCTGCTGTCGCGCGGAACGCTGATGCGTTTGCTGCAGTCTGCGTGAGATGCTCTACCTGCCATTACGATTGTGGCATGCTTCAATAGAATGTGTATCCCGATAGACACACGAGAGGCGGCTGAAACAGAGTTGGTTGTGGCCGAGGAAGCCATTGTAGACACGGTAGAGACCATCAAAAAGATGGCTATCGCATGTGAGGTTGACCATTTAAGTCACGAGGAATAAATTTGCCTGGAAGGAATGGAGGGGACATGCAGTAGGTGCACCTACTGTCCTTGGAACCCTGGCACCAAAGTAGTCCCCGTCAGAGGCAAATTAGCTTTCGAATATTAGTCACGGCGGGGGACTCGAACCCCCAGTCTGCCACGTCAATGACAGCGGCCAAAACAGGTTGGCCACCGCGACCGTAATTTTTCACCGTACAAAATCCATTCCATGTAACCTACTGTAAATCGTAAATTTCGTACTTAGTCGAAACATGTACATAGGGGATGGCTTATAATA
>JAADYJ010000312.1:0-25971 GCA_023338205.1 Halophytophthora polymorphica
ACGCTGATTTCTGCGTCCGCGTTACCTCTGGACCAACTCGTGGGCTCCTCCGCGATTGCGGATGACAATGCTGACGAGGAAAAAGGCGACACTGCGGAGGACGATGCCGAGAACGCGACATCGCAGCACGCCAAGGAGACGGCCATGCAGTGGCTGTCGTGCTGTGAGAAGCATGGTGGCACCCAGGAGGTGCTCACCGTGCTCAACCAGCTGCTTCCCGTCGCTCTGCTGAGCCAGCACCACCCGAAGGCCGAAGTGGCGGTCCAAGCGAAGAACACGACGAATGCCGTGTCATCGTCCCTGCGAATGTTCTTCGTGCCGCAGGATGCCACAAGCGAGCAGGGGATGGAGGGTTTGTTCGCGCTGCTGGAGCGACTCTCGTCGTCCCAAGTGTGGAAGACGCGTGGCGCAGTACTACGCTTCGTCATGACGTTCGCCTTCTACCATTGGGTCTTCTTCTCGGCCGAGTGGAAGCAGCGCGTGCACGCGCTCGTCAGTGATTTCCTGACGGATGGCCAGCGTGAAGTGCAGGCCATGGCCAAGTACGCTCTGCGCGGACTCATCCACAACGAGCCACCCGCTGCTGTCAAGGCGATGAGTGAGAGCTTCCTTGAGGCAGCACAGGAGGCGCGGACCAAGTTCCCCAAACTGCAGCGTCGCTGCCAGCGCCTGGAGACTGATGACGCGACGGAAGTGGAGGTGGAGAAGGCGCGTGGGCGACTGAAAGCTGTGGAGGACAAGATGACCCGCAGTGTGCTGGGTCTGAGCGCCATCGTGCTGGCGTTCCCGCACGACGTGCCGCTCTTCGTGCCGCCCATGTTCGAGGAGCTGGGGCGCTTCTTGTACCTGCGAGGCCACTCCTCGAGTGCCGTGTCGTATCTGGAGAAGGCCGTGAAGGAGACGCTGCTGGACTTCAAGCGGACGCACCAGGACAACTGGGCGGAGACCAAGTCCAAGTTCTCGCGCGTACAGCTCGACGTGATCGAGGATGTGGCCATCGCCCCCAGCTACTTCTCCTAGACAGCCACATTGATCGCCACGCCTACCAAAAACCACAGAAAACTGCGATCAATGAGAGTATAAAGAGCTCCGGGCGTGGAAATGCATGGGACGTATATGTAGGGACTGAATGAATGGGCTTGGGAACTTCCTCCTCCTCTCTAGATCTTGCGGCGCTTCTTGGCGTCGTGCTTAAGGATCTTCTTGACCACGCGGTTCTTCTGGCTCTGCACCTGGCGCGCCGAAACGAGCACCTTGGACTGCACGGAGCGACTCTTCTTGATCATCATAAAGTGCTTCAGCCGCTTCTTCTCCGTGTTGGTGGTGCCGCCGCCCGAGCGCTTGTGCTTGAAATCCTCGCGGCCCTCCAGCACGTGGCGCAGACGCTCCTCCTGAGTCAGGCGCTTCTTCTTCGAGTAGCCCTCCAGGTCCGTCGGGTTCACCTTGGTGGCGTCCGACGACATCTTGGCCGCTTCCTCCTCAGCCTTGCGCTTACTGCGCGACTTGGGGTCCTTGAGCGCGGCGTCGCGCTCCTTTTTGAGCATCTCGATGCGCTCAAAGTCAAGCGGCGTGAGGATACGCCGCGCGTCTAGCCGGTCCTTCTGCTCGATCACTGGCTGCTGCTGCTCCTGTTCCGCCGACTCGCCCTCGTCCTCCGCGTCGTCCTCCTCGTCCACTTTGCTCTGTCCAGCCCCGTCCTCATCCTCCGAGACGTTCTCCCACTCGTCGTCCTCGCCGTCCTCTGAGTCCGAGGCCACTTCCCAGCCATCCTGGTTCTCCTCCGCGTCAAAGCGGCCGCTCGCTTCAGCCTCAGCCAGCAGCTCGGCGCCATCCACGCCCTCAATGGACACCAGCTCGCCGTACCGACGCGGCTTGGCTGCGGCGTCGTGAAACTTGCCGCGCTGCTTGCGCTTGAGCAGCGCCGGGTGCACGTCTCGGATGAGGTTGAGCACGCCGCGAGCCGCCATGACGATGGTTTTGTCACGCGCGCGGTTGTACTGCACCAGGTCCGTGACCAGCACGTCCATGCCCTCGCACTCGAGTAGCAGCGGCACGCGGCGGAACATCTCGCGCACCGCGTTGATCCCAACGGCGATCACCTCCGAGGAGCAGCGCTCCGTGATGAAGTTGTGCGTGATACTCTTGACGATGGGCAGCAGCTCCTCAGGCGGGATGTCGTCGTGGCATGACTGCACCAGGTAGGCCAGAATGCCCGTTACGCTCTGCTGGTGCGACTGCAGATAGCGCTGCAGCAGCGGGTAGAAGGGCAGCACCACCAGCTTGTGGAAGCCCAGCACGCGGCCGATGAAGTTCATCATGAGCAGCTTCACCTCGAAGCGCTCCGTGCAGCTCTTGAGTAGCTTGAGCTGGCGTTCGGCCACGCCCTGCGGGTCGTTAAGCATCTCGATGGCCGGGAAGGTGGCCATGAACTCCAGCTCCCGCTTGCGCGCCTTCTTGTTCTTGTAGAGCGCGTTGAGTGTGTCGCGCTGCCGCTTCTTGGTCTTCTTCGAGTGCGCGTGGAAGTCCACGTTCACGAGCGCCTTCTTCTCTTTGATCTGCTTCTCCTCGTCCTCCAGAATGTCTTCGTCGATGCCCAGGAAGAAGCTGATGGCCATGACCAGCAGCTTGGTGTTCTTGCTCGTGCAGGCCGTGGCGATCACGTTCACGCTGCGCTGGTCGTGCCAGATCTTGCGCTTGAAGAGCTCCACGAGCACCTGCAGCGACTTGATCGCCGCGTGCTCGCTCTCGTCCTGCAGCATCTCGAACAGAAAGTTCTGCAGCGCCTTGTTCACCTTGACGTTGCGCGACGTGGCGTTCAGCTGGCGGATGTCCGACACGATGTGCTTGTACAGCAGCTCACGCAGACGCTTGTCCGGGCAGCGGAAGAGTTCGAAGAAGAGCTTGAGAAGCGTGATGGCATCCACGAGTCCGCGGTTGCGCAGCAGCATGAGGCTCTGCACCAGCGTCTTGCGCAGCTCGGGCTCCAGCACCAGATAATGATCGCGCAACAGGCCCATAACCTGGCTCGGGAAGGTGGCCATCTCCACGGGGTAGCACTTGGCCACGTGGCTCAGGAAGCTCACCAGCGCGCCGAAATGCGCCGACTCCTTGGCCGGCTGCAGCAGGAAGAGCTGGTACTCGCTCTCGAAGTGGCGCAGCTGCATGAGGAACTCGCTGCGGTAGCCCGATGGGTCGCGCTTGACCATGTTCTGCAGCTGCGGCAGCTTGCCGATCACGTCCGGCCGGGACGCGTTCACGGCCGCCATGACTGCAAACAGAAGGCGGTTAGGAGGGAGGGGTGGCCTGCGGTGCTTTCGCTTTCGTTCACGCTCTCCTGCGGGCGCAAGTGGCGGCGGAAGTGGGCAAGTGAGCGCACTCTGTTGTGTCCTTTGACGGCCAACGCTAGGTACCGGCGTCCTCCACTCATTCGCCCTGCAGACTTTTCCCTCGATAGAGTGACTTTACATAGAGTGCGTTTGAGGAGCCACTCCAGTGGGGGAAGCCGCTTTAGACAACCAGCTTTCTTGACCAGCATCAATACGACCAGCACCGCGATGCAGCAGCGGCAGCAGGAGCACGAGGCCGCCTTCTGCTTGCAGCCGCCGCGCAGCGACGTGTGCGTCCGCGTGGTGCAGGACACCACCCAGGTGGACGGCCTGGGCGGGGAAGTGTGGGCGGGCGCGCAGGTGCTGTGCGAGTTCCTGGAGACGCACGCTGACGCGCTCGTCCTCGGCCGCGACGCCGTCGAGCTCGGCGCTGGCTGTGGGCTGTGCGGCCTCGTGGCGGCTGCTCTGGGCGCCCGGCGCGTGGTGCTGACGGACGAGTACCCGGACCTTTTGGCGCGCAATATTGCCAAGAACCGGTCGCTCTGGGCTGCGACGAAGCCCGACGTGTCCAGCGCCGCGCTGGAGTGGGGCGCGGCCGAGGCCATGGAGCCCTTCGTGTCGCAGTTTGACGTCATGCTGGGCAGCGAGATCACTCAGTTGGGCCGGGACCTGCACGCACCGCTGCTGGAGACGGTGCGCGTCGTGCTGCGGCCTGGGGCGGCCTCCGTGGCGCTGCTGTCCATGGACCCATGTCGCGAGAGCTGCGAGGGCGCATGCGACCCGCGCAAGTGCACGGCCTCGCACTTTGTGGCGACGGCGCGGGCCATGGGCTTTGTAGTGCGTAAACACGCATCGGTGCGCTTGGCCACACGCGAGGTCGTGACCTCCATGGTGGGCGCGCTGGGCCGTCGTCTGGACATTGACGAGGACGACTGGAGCGCCGTCTTCGAGCTCCGCTTCGCCGCCTAGGGAACGCATGTGCGATAGAGCAATAGACGCAAGCGATGGAGTACATTTCGTAACCTTGAAGGGTTGCACTCTCTGCACGTCACTCTTCCGAGACACTTGCATTTGCTATGCAGTGGCGCGAAGAACAACCAGATCTTGGTAACTCAATCTGCGAGAAGCTTCTTCAGTGGTAGATCTCACCCCGACGTCTCCAGCGATCGCCATGCCGCCTCTCGTGATCATCCGCAGCAGCTGCAAGAACGTGGAGTACCAGGAGAACCGCAGCGCCTGGCGTCGCGCCCCTCGCAGCTGCAGCAGCAGATCCAGCGCCGGCCATGGCGACAGTGATGGCGACGACTGGGCGCCCAGAGACGACACAGACGAGGAGGAGGCGCTGCTGCAGCGCGTGGAGGCGCATCGGCGCAGTTGGCACGTTGCCAGAGGCAGTAGCACGCCCGGTACAGTCTACGGCTTTTCGTGCGAACTGCGTGACCTGGGCGGCATGCACGCCTTCCGCTGCGCCGACTGCGGCAACGTGGTGGCCGACCGCGACGACATTGTCTCCAAGACCTTCTTCGGCCGCACGGGGAAAGCCTTCCTCATGAACAACATGTACGCGAAGCCTGGGTCCTAGCTCTGCGTGTCTGTTGCTGCTGTTGCTACTGATGCATTCGCTGTGTGGGCAGGTACAACATTCGCGCGGGCCCGTCAAGAAACCGCTACCTCATGACGGGCATGCACACCATCGCGGACATCGCGTGCAACCAGTGCGACTTTGTGCTGGGCTGGAAATATGTACGTAGAGCTCTGTGTCTCTGTCACCGGGTTGCAAGACTGACGTGATGAGACCTTGCTGTGCTGCGTGTGGTGTCAGATCAAGGCCATGGAGAGCTCGCAGAAGTACAAGGAGGGCAAGTTCATCATGGAGAAGGCCGTGGTGCAGGACGACGCGGAGGAGCAGGCCTGGGATCGACTGTGAGCCGCCGTGCACGTGGTGCTGGCGATGACCGCGCCGGAGGCTCCGCCCAGTGGCATGCATGCGTGGCGTTATACAAACATCCAGAAGAGCAGCAGAGCGGAGGACGACGTACCATTGGAGCTTCGCGGAGACTAGCAGCAGCAGTGGCGACGCGCCAGAAACCCAATACGATAACTTATGTGTTAGTCCTACCTCCGTTCTTCCCGTCGCGACTGCCGCTTTCGCCAATAAGCCGATGACGCTCGTCAACCGGAGCTCTTCATCCGTTCTTCACATCGTCGTCGCCGTCGCTTGGTCTACTGCGCAGTTACTGGCCGGGCGGGCCACGCATGCCGGGCGGCGGGCCGGGCGGGCCGCGCATGCCGGGCGGAGGCATCATACCGGGAGGAGGCATCATGCCGGGCGGCGGGCCCATGCCCGGAGGCGGCATCCCCATGCCCGGCATAGGACGCGGCGGCGGCATCATGCCACCAGGAGGTCCAGTCGGCATGCCACGGCCACGACCGTACGGCTGCGGCTGGGCCATGACCGCCACTGCAACACATAATAGCAACAACAAGGCACACAGCACGAGACAAAGTGTCAGTCCATGCCGTCCGAACGGCCCGGGACAAGACGAGTGGCTGGTGTGCTGGAGCTTCTGCTGTGACTGCGGCAGGAGCTGGAGCTGCGACTGGTTCCATCATCCTAAGATCGTAGGCAGTAGTTTTCCTATATGGTGCTCAGCCGGGTTCGGAGAAGAAGCCGTTCGCCCGATCACTTATCTGTTCGTCTGATCACTTGGAACCAGTCGCATGCAGCTCCATCCCCGTCCAGCAGCAGCCCTAGCAACAGCAGCAGCATAGCCGCCACCATGCCACCTCTCAACCCGCAAGCGCAGCGACAGCCCCATTCAAACATTCGGAAAGCGTACCGTGTCCAGGCTGCATCATGCCGGCGGCCGGGCCGCCCATGCCGCGCATGGGGGCCATAAGACCCACGGGTGGGGCGCCCGCGGGTGCGGCCGGGATGCCTCGGCCAGCAGCGCGAGCCATGCCAGGGCCGTTGGGGCCGACGGTCTCGTTCTCCTTGGCGAGCGGCGGGCCCTCAACCGTGAGGGAGACGACGCTCTCGCCGCGCAGCAGCACGAGGCCCAGATGACGCTTCTCCACGCGCTCCTCCGAGACGGCGGTCTTGACCTTGGCCTTGAGCGTGCGGAACTCTTCGCAGTCGCCCAGCACCAGGTTCATATGCTTGTCGAAGGCCATGAAGTAGCCGATGAGCACGCGCGAGTCCTGCAGCGTCACCTTCATGCGGTAGTTAATGTAGTTGAGCATCTTGCTGCTCTTGGTCATCACCTACGCACAGCACAAACGCACATGCACCCGTGCCTGTTAGTGCTGCCACTTCCGTCCCTCCATAAGACTACCAGCCAGCACAGCCACGGAAGATGCCGTCGCCTACCATTTTGGCCGACTCGTCTGGTTCAGTCGATTGCTCGACTTGTAGGACGTCGTAGACGATGGGGAGGCTAGCGGATCACGCAGCAAATACACAGGCAGACGGGGGTCCACGTGGGGCCAGTCTGCGGGAGCGTGGGGCGGCGGGGAGCTGCGTGCAGTCACCGGGGGAGGGCGGGTCGCGAGTTGCGGCGTTCGACTTGCTCGCGGTTCCTGTCGGTTTGCGCTTCCCACTCGCGCGCCCCCAACCACTTGGCGCAACCTTCGCGTCACACGCGCGGATCTTCCTGCTCCTCGTGCGACTAATACCACCAAACGAAGGTACCACGCCGCGTACAGGTTCATGTACCAGTCAGTCTGGCGAGGTTCAAGAGGTGACTTTGACTCCATCAACACGAAATGGCGGTCGAGACGACTCCGGCGGAAGTGGCGCCTGCGAGCGCCGAGGCGGCGGCCTTCCCCGCGGCAGGCGCGTGCGCTGAGCTGCTGCTGGCCGAGAACAAGGACGCGGTGTACGAGGGCGAGCTGAAGAATCTGCTGCGCGAGGTGCTGGAGCGCGGCGGCGGCGCGCACTTGCTCTCGCAACTGCTGCCGGAGCTGGCGGCGCTGTCCTCGCTGCTGTACCACGCGCTGGCGCTGGGGACGCAGCAGCCCGCACAAACGCTCGGCGAGGAATTCTGCGACGTCATGCGCGTCACCCACGGCGCTAGTGGTGGCGCGCGACCCGTGCAGCACGTGAAGCTGCGGCGTCACGCTCTGTGGCTCGCTCTCACGGTGCTGCCGCGCTACTTGGCCGCCCGGTCGCAGAGCGGCTGGAAGAACCTGGTCCAGCTGACGCGCACACCTCGTGAGCGTATGGAGCTTCAGCTACGTAACCGCCAGGAAGCTGCTGCTGCTGCTGCCGCCGCGTCGACGGGAGATTCGGAAGTCGCTCAGTCGCGTGCGAAACGTGGCGTGACGCCCGCGAGAGTGTTCCAGACGCTGGATCGCGGCGTGTCGAGGCTCAAGGCGCTGTGCTCCTGGCTGGAGAGCGACGTGTTCCCGGCCTCGTACGAGTTTAGTCTGGACTGCATGCGGCAGTGGGGCCTGCACCTGCACCTGGCAGCCTTCTACGTGTTCGCCAAGTACGCGCATGTGAGCAAGCGACTGGCCGACGTCCAGTACGTGTTTGTCCGCACCGACCTGGCGCCGGGCATCAACCTGTCGCTGCTGGGCTACACCATGTTCCTCCGGCTGTTCGCCACCACGTTCGTGGAGCTCAAGCGGCTGCGCGGCCACTACCAACAACAGCGCAAGCAGCGACAGCAGGAGGCCCGCGTCGCGGCCGGCGCCTCTGGCGTCTCGCTAGTGCCACACTCTGCTCGTGTCCCCACCTCCTTCTCCACGTCTGCCGCACCGCCAGCCACCGAGACGCCGAGTGCTAGTGGCGCGGGCCGTCGCCAGTCTCGCCGCAAGTGCGCTCTGTGTCTGGGCGAGCGCGTGGCCCCCGCCGCGACGCCGTGCGGCCACATCTTCTGCTGGGAGTGCGTCGTCGGCTGGTGCCAGAAGAACAAGGCCGAGTGTCCGCTGTGTCGCCAGGAGACGCACCCGCAGCAGATCAAGTGCGTCTACAACTACGTCTAGGCCCGTTGACTGGCGTCCCCAGTCTCTTGACTGAGGGTACGGAGTACGGCACAGACAGCGAATGGATGCAGTGTGTGTGTATGGAGGTCAATTTGGCCGTGTGCAATGCGTCAGACAGCAGGTCTACTGCTTGCGCTGACGCTTGCCTTTGCCCTTCTTGCCGGCGGACTTGGGCGCCGGTCGCTTCGCCTTCTGCGGTGCTGCTGCGGCCGCCTTGCCGCCCTCCTCCGTCTTCTTGGCCTTCACGGCGTCGGCGTACACCTGGTCCGAGCTCAACGCGCTATGCACCATCCGCTTGGAGGCCGCCGTGTCCAGCATCAGCTTCGGGCCCTTGGCCAGCGCTTCCGCGTCCTTGATTTTCTTGATGAACGTCTTCACCCGCTCCTGTGCACATTCGCCAATCGCACAGCCAGAATACAGTGAGAAGGCTGACGTGTGCGCAGACCGTCGCTCGCCCACTGGGCTGCCACGCGAGCTCAAATAGTACAACGAGCACTGCAAGATGCGAGGAGCACGGCGCATACCAGCTCGTGCTTGACGTGCGTCTGGCGGATGTCCTTGGGCGACACGCCCTGCGTCTTGAGGAACACGAACAGCAGCGCGTTCACCGTGTAGGCTGCACACGGCACAAGCGGCGACAGCAATGACCCGCATACACGTCAGCACTAGCGAAAGTCACCACCACCACCACTCAACGACCCGCGCTGCCATCTCAGCTCCAGACCCACCGACGTACCGAGCGAAACCTGCACCTTGGCGCGCTCCAGCGGACTGAGCTCCGCCACGAAGTCCTCCATGGATCTCTGCTTGAAGATGGCCAGGTGCTCCTCCACGGCCGCCAGCGTCTGCTCCACGCTACCGAAGGCCTCGACCGCTTGCTCGCTCATGCTGCTGCTAGCTGCTGGCTGCTCTTCCGCTTGCTCGTCTCGTGCGCTTTGGCGGTCGCTGCTTTTTGGTTGGAAGCGCATGGAGGAGGCGTAACCCGTGACCTAATCAAGTGCGCGACACAATCTCCTGAGCCCAGACTCTGAGGTGAATGTATACTTAAACGAGACGACGTTGCCACAGGTGAACCAATCCACGCCGGCCCTAGAGGCCTAGAGCATGTAGCTGCCGCTCTCGTCGGGGCCAGGAGTATGCGGAGTATGGTCCTCGTGGCCATGGCCGTGCCCCACACCCGCGCTGGCGCTGGCGTCGCGAAGATCTGCGTCCTGCTTGCGCTTCTTCATGACGCTCTCAACGGATGCGGCGAGTGCCATCCCCGACGCCTGCTCGGCGCTACTGCTGCTGCTGCTGAACATGGTCGGGTGGCGTCCGTGGAGCGCGTCGATGAGTTGCTTCTGCACGTCGATCATCTCGCCCATCTTGCCCACGAGCTCCTGGAAGCGGCGGTCCATGAGCGACACAAACTCCACCAGCAGCGCGCTCGACGGGTCTAACCCGTCCGCACCCGCCGCGCTCTCCATGCTCGAAGCCGGCCGCTTGCTGCCAACGGACATGTCGTTGTCGCCGTGTTGCGCGCTGGAATCTTCAGTCGACGCTGAAGTAGGGATCGACGCAAGCGATGTTACTGCCGTCACGCCAACGCGTTGCTCGGCCAGTGGAAGCTGCTGCTTGAGCGCGGCGCCTACGTCCACGCCAGCGGAAGCCACGGCAGGTGCATGCGACTGCGGCTGTGGTACGGGCTGATGCTGCAGTTGCGGCTGCAGCTGTGACGCCTGCGCTTCTTCGTGGGGCTTGAGCGCAGAGACAGCGAGGGAGGTGATGTTCACAGGCGCCGCGACCGGCTCCAGTCGAGGGGCGGAGGCCTCCACGCCAGCTACTGCAGGTGGCGCCGCCGCAGGTGCCGCGGCCTCGGTCTTGACACCGAGCCGCGCCGCCTCCACTTGGCCGGGCACAGCAGACGGCGCCCCGTGGGCCGTGGCTGCAGCAGCCCCGCCGCCGCTAGCCTGGCGGCTGGCGCCTTCCTCGCGTGCCACCTCGAAGCGCCGGCGGTGCTCGACCGAGTAGACTTCCCCCTGCTTGAGGTGCGCCTTGGTGAAGTGCAGCTTGAACTTCTGCGTGCGCATGGGCTTCTGGCAGCCCGGGAAGGTGCAGATGATGCCATTCTTGTGTTTGTTGCCCACCATGACGACGCGAGCGGCAGGGCTCTTGGGCTCGGCGGCTTCAAGCACTCGGGGTACGAGGTTACTGGTGCTGCGGGTATTCCGGAATACCCGCGGGCCAGCTTGACTTAGACTGGGGTTCACTATGCCTCGCAGAGCCTGGAAGAGATCAGGCGGGTGGCGGGCGGGGTTACGGGCGGCTTCCCCACCCCTCTACAAGAGGAGGCCCAGGAATCTCCCCCTTCAAGAACAACACTGAACTTTTGGCAATTTATCAGGATATTTACCAAAATGTGGTGTCCGAGCTCATTATCGGAATTATGAGAGCTTCAACATCGCATGCTCTGGAGGTTCCAGAGTCGCTCCGGTTTCCAATCACGCATTGGACTGGATGCCCTCCTTGTTCAAACTACACGAGAACCTGTCGAGCATGTCAATGGTGCAGTGAGTACCCCGGGAGAGTCCGGGACCTGCGCGCAACGTCGTTTTTTACAGGTCTCCCCCGGAACAAATTGGCCTTCTTTGCTCGGTCCAAAACGTTGCAGGGCTTGCATCCGGCAGTGCGTGCAACTTGCACTGCAGGGGCCATGCGCCATGCACTAGAAACTACAAAGTCGTTGGCACCTTTCGACGCGCTGCCTCGAAACAGCAACTAAGGCAGAAGTGGCGCCATCCGTCCTGTTTCCTTCTGCGCACTGCATGGACAAGCCGAAACGCGAAGCATCAGTCTCGTTGAGTGGAGCAGAGCAGAGCAACCGTTGGCTCCACGACCGCGTTGGCCACTCCAAGCCCAACTGCTTTGACTCGAGTCGATTCCTCTCTTCGGTGGTCGTTTGAGCCTGTCAAGCGCCACATGGGTGAGTTGTCATCCCCCCCCCCGGCTCATCCAGCAGGATCGGGTGAACGCGGTTCTTCACTTGGGGGCTGCGCGCACACATGGCTTGTCCCTTGTGAGATTCAACGCGCTTCCAGAGTTGGGTGCCGATCATTCTCTGCGTGGACTTGCCCTTCGCGGCCTCCCTCTTGAGCGTGCCTTCCTTTCATCAATCAATTCGCTTGGAGCGATCGAGAGATCGAGCGGCCGCCAATGACTCGGCGTGTCTGGGGTCTATTTCACGGCCAACGCGCCGCACCTGCGCCACGCAGATCTCAACACGAGAGCCCCCGTGTTCGCGACCCACAGCCGGTTTCGCTTTGCGGGGCTTCTTCGGTGATGCTGGACTGCGTGTTTGCAGGCGAATGGTGCGGTGCATGATGATCCTGGCGATATATTTCACACGCGTATGCATTTTAGTCATGCCTCGTAGATTCGACAGCGCTGCATTATGCTCGACGACCGAATCTCAGGGCCGCGCTGCTACAAGTATAAACGACACTGATGGGCTGCGCAATAACGCGCGACTTCTTGTCTTCATGAACAGCTTGGCCAGCAAATCGTTGTCCAGGCCGATTATTCAAGTGACCTGCACTGGGTAGGAACAGTTGCGGGCGTGTGCTATTTCCAGCCAAGGACTCCGTTCCAGCAAGGTTCTTATGACAGTCACCACTGTCTACTACGCCACCGGCAAACGCCGTGGTCTGTTGGCTGTGTTGGTGACTCTAGGGCTTGTTGAGCCGCGCCTCGAGGGAGCACGCACGGTCATCAAGTCTCCAAATCTTGCACTCCTCACGGAGAAAACGTGGCTGACAGCGCGTCACGTGGGGTTTTGCTCTCCAGTAGCTCTGACGGAGCAAGCGCGACTTGGGAATGCCCCAACCGTTGGGGGCCAACGGTCCAAGGCGGTGGCGACTAGCAATGAGTGGCTTCAAGAAATGACCTGTCCATCGCGGAGGTTGCCCCGGCTCACGAGAGATTCGAAGGCCCTTGCACGCGTCCCACCTACCGCGGGCCATGTGCATTTTATTCCTCGGACAATAATCGCGCTTGCAGACTCGAACTCCATGGCAACCGTCTGCCCACCTTCACGCAAACCCTCCACCGCCTCCCAAAGCGTTTTACCGGCAAACAAGACACGAGAGGGCATCGGAGTCCATGCTCGCAATCTGCAAACACGATCCTCTCACGAGCTCATTCCCGTTTTTCCTTCCAAGCCCGCAAGCATCTGTCGACCTAGCCTAACAAGAACGCAATCCAACATGGCTATGGCACTCCCGCGGGCCAGTGTGAACGGCACAAACGAGGCTGTAGACGCTCCCGAACAACCTGAGCTGCAGGAGTCGTGGCGCAACTTGGCGGCCTTCTGGGTCCTGGGCTTCATCAACAACGTCGGCTACGTCATCATGATCGCCGGCGCCGAGGAGATCTCGTCGGGTGGCGTTGGGCTGGTCTACTTTTTTGACATCTTCCCGTCGCTCTTCACGACCCTCACTGGCCCGTACTGGTTCCACTACTTCTCGTACCGAAGTCGCACCATCGCGGGCGCCGTATGGATGCTGGCCAGCTTCCTCGTGGTGGGCTTTGGCACGAGCTCGCTGGCGTTACAGCTCGTGGGCGTGGCGCTCTCGGGTTTCCAGTCCGGCATGATGGAGTCGTCCTACCTCGCCATGGCCTCCTTTTATCGCAGCCCGAAGCGCTGCCTCACGGCCTGGTCCAGTGGCACGGGTCTTGCTGGCCTTGGCGGATACCTGTGGCTGCGCATTTTCAACAAGTGGGGTGGCCTCAGCTTCAAGACCACGTTGGGCATCGCTTGCATTTTCCCCGTGCTCTATGTGCTCGCCTTCGTGTACATCCTCGAACAGAAGCAGCTCCCACCGGCGCGCAAACACAAGAACATGGTGCTCCAGCGCGCTGTGGAGAATATCGACCAAGCTGAGGTTGCCGCCAACATCGTGGCCAGTCGGGCCAGCAGTATCGCGAGGAAGAGCGAGGACAACTACAAGCAGATGACGGAAGACGCGGTCGTCGTGGAGGAAGGCAAGGTGGTGGGACTCGTGGACGGGTCCACGACCGGCTTTTACCAGAAGATGCGCTTCATCTTCACCCTGGCGCCATACATCCTACCCCTTACGGTGGTCTACTTCGCCGAATACACGGTGCAGACCGGCGTGTGGTCCAGCATCGGCTTCCCGGTGTCCGACGCGGACGCCCGCTCCGACTTTTACTCGTCGGCGGGGCTGTGCTACCAGGCGGGGGTCTTCGTATCGCGGTCGTCGGGCGTGCTCTTCCAGGCCACGCGGCCGGTCCTGTACCTCATGCCATTTCTCCAATGCGCACTACTGGCGTTCTTTGTCGCCGTGGGAGCTACGCACTTTTGGTTCGACTCGTGGCTGTTGATCCTGTGCTTCGCCGTCGGTCTACTGGGCGGTGCCGTGTACGTGAACGCGTACACGCTCGTGTCCAAGGAAGTGAAGCCCAGCCACGTGGAGCTGGCCCTCTGCGCCACGTCGGTTGGGGACACAATCGGCATCATCCTGGCCGACATCTTTGGGCTGGTGCTGCAGGGGTGCATGTACTCCCTCAACGGTCTCACGGGGGCCACCATCGAGGTGTCCTGTTAATTGTGAGAGCATTCCCCACTATCTAGACTCCACGGGTGAGGGTTCTCACAGCGGCAGGGGTCTCATACAAGAGCGTAGCGCGTTATGCGGCCTGGGCAGTGAGTCTACGCACCTGTTCATTTAATCGTGCTAAAGCTCAATCTGAAAGGTCCAAGTACGCTTGGATGTTGCGTTGTCTCCTAGTCGAAGTGTCATGCAGTGCAGCAAAAGCGGCATCCTATTGCCGCACCTCCGCAAAAATTTGGTGGTTCTGGCTCAGATCCAACCATTCAGCGCGCTGTCTGCTTCACGCCGATCGAGTCTCCATCCAAGGGCAGTCATGATCTCTTTAGGTCGACCAAGTCATTTAGGTGGCCGATAGGTCGAGCACGTCCTTTAGGTTCGGACTACCTTGAAGTTGCACCACAAAGTGCGTTGTTTGGGATCCATGCTGCCAGTTGGTCTCATCGGTCACCGATCGTACGAGGGCGAACTGCTAGGAAATACTCGCACTCGTACACGCCACGGGCAATCTCGACGAGGGCATGGTACATCCACTGATAACGGTGCGCATCTATTGCGGCTGGATGGCGTTGGAGCTCTGTTGCATCTCAAAAGCGGCCACACCGTGTTAAGTGTGTGCTTTCTCGCTCCGCTGCTGCTAAGTACGCACTGAGTTCTCCCAGCGATGAGCCGCACGTTGGCCTTCTCCCTCGGTCTCTGCCGCAGGTCGCAGAGCGCAGAGCACTAACGTCCATGACGGCACCGCCGCACACGGCCACCCGCGCTTGAAGACACAGGCGGGGGGAAACGCGGACTCGGTCGCCAATGGAGCAGCTCCCACTGGCGCTGGCCGCGCGCGTGGTGGCCTTTGCCGCGCCCGGCTTCGTGGAGGACCTGGTGCCGCTCGAGCGCACGCTTCCCGTGGAGGCGTTGCAGACGCTGGCGCTGGTGGCCAAGAGCTGGCTGGCCGTTGTGCGCGAGCTGGTCGTGCAGTTCCGACGGGAGACGCTGGACCTGCGCCTGGAGACGGCGTCGCGCATGGAGATTCTGGACGCGGAGCCGCTCGTGCGGAGCCGCAGTCGGCAACTGCGCGACCTGCGCGTGTCCGTGGCCAAGTGGCCGCTGCTGGGCGAGGTCGAGGACGCCGGGTGGGAGACGCTGTTGGCGCATCTGCCGCTACTACAGCGACTGGATCTGTCCGCTGTCGCTCTCAGCAGTCCGCACGTGGAGGCCATTCTGAAGGCCGCCGCCACCTGCTGCCTGCACATGGAGGCGCTCATTTTGCCCGGTGTGGCGTCCCGAGAGCACCGCAAACTGCCGGACATCCCGTTCGCCGGGGCCGTGTACACCGCACTGGAGCAGTGGCATGCACAAGGCGCCCGCGGGGGCCTGCGCCAGCTCACGATGCCTGCGCGCACGTCCAAGCACCCGGTCCGGTCCACGAGCGACTTTTTCCGCCACGTGGTGGCCTTCTGTCCGCGGGTGGAGTATTTGGGAGGCTTCAAGCACCTGCTGCGCGACGTGGAGCACCTGGGAGGCGACGAGTCCTGGGCGCTGGCGTTGCCCGCCTGGGAGGCTTTTAATGCGCACTGCACGCGACTGCGAGAGTTCCACTGGGTGGTGGTGCCCTTCTGCGATCCTTTCTACCGGGCCTTTGGGGCACACGTCAAGCCGCAGCTCACGAAGCTCGCGCTGGGCGTCAACTTGGAATGGAGTCGCGCCCAGTACGTCGACGTCCAGGGCGAGACGGTGAGCGGAGTGGCCATCCCCGAGCTCGCGGACCCGCTAGCTCGTACTGCACGTAGCCATGGCTCGACGGACGCCAGCGCCATCTTGAGCGCTTGTCCGGCGCTGACAGAGCTGACGATCAAGCTGTACCACGCGCACGCGCCGCATGTGCTGGACGATCTGTACCGACACGCGCGGAACCGCCAGGCCGCCTCCTGGCGCGTGGAGAGCGCAGCCATCATGGACGACGCCTTCTGCGAGACGCTGGCCGCGCGCTGTCCGTTGGTGGCGCGAGTCGAGCTCCGGGAGGCGGTCGAGGACTACATCGGGCTCCTCTGGCCCGCACAGGCGCTCACCGACCGCGGACTGACGGCGCTGGGACGACTCCAGTACCTGTCCGTTGTGGACGTGCGCGTCGCGAGCTGCTCGGGTCGCGGGCTGCTGCAGTTGTTGAACGGCGCGGCGCTGGGCTTCACGGGCCGACGCGACTTGCAGGTGGCGGTGGGCGGCGACCACGACAAGGCAGCCAAGCGCGCCTTCTACAAGGCGCTGGTGGAGTTGGTCAAGCAGCTGGCCAAGACGCGCGCAAGTGAGCTGCCCTGTGCGCGGCACGGCTTCCGCCTGCGTCTGCGCAACGCCAGCCAGAGCTTCGTGGGCGCGCAGTGGAGCGGCGGCTACCTGCACAAGCTGCGGGCGCTGGTGGCGCGCGTGCAGGCGGCGCATCCGTTGCTGCATCCGCGCGTCGTGGCCTTCTCGTCGCGCGGCAGTCGCGCCTTCCATCGGCTGGCGGAGCTCGCATTGAGCACCGACGCCCAGGATGAAGTCACCGGTGGTGGGTTCGTCGACCTGGCGGGCAAGCCACTGTGAACGAAATTTGAACAACTTACCTCTGGTGTATAATAACTGGGTACAGATTTCGGCTCACTTGCGTTTCTAACCTATCGGAACGCAGACCCGAAAGCCTGTGAGAATGGATGGTTGGAAACCTCTCTTACAGCATCGCATGCCCTTGGAAGGGTCGTTCTCCCCTCGGCGTCTGGCTATTTGGGCCGCTCTCACATCTCACACTATCGCAACGGGGATCGGATCGCTTTAGGACACCACGTGACGACGATGTGGAGGCGCGTGGCGACACTGGCGGCGCTGGCGCTGCTGGTGGCGACGCCCACGGCGGTGGAGGGCGCGAGCGGCCTCGAGTCCGTCATGGGTATCGTCAACACCAAGCGCTCCGTGAAGCTGGACCCGAGCGTGCAGCACGTGCCGCTGCAGCCCGAGCAGGCGCACCTGCGGCCGCCCCCGCCGCAGATCCCGAGCTCCTTTGACATTTTCATCGGGCTCTCGGTCTTCCGCGACGGCTACCGCTGTGCCAAGACCATCTTCACGGGCCTCAAGCGCGCCAAGTACCCGGAGCGGCTCTTCTTTGGCGTCGTGGACCAAGTCAACGAAGGCGATGACAAGTGTCTGGACGAGTTTTGCAAAATGGCGGCCGCCGAGTGGCCCGACCTGGGAGCCTGTCCGTACGAGGACCACATCCGCGTGGACGTGCACGAGGCCAGCGAGTCGCGCGGGCCCACGCTGGCGCGCCACCAGCAGCAGAAGCTCATCGAGAACGAGGAGTTCTGTCTCCAGCTGGACGGCCACAGCATCTTTACGAACCTGTGGGACGAAAACTTGCTGGCCGAGTGGACGCGCGTGGACAACGAGATGGCCGTGCTCACGACGTACCTGCATCACATCCACGACTTTGTCAAGGAGAACGGCGACAACACGTACCCGGGCTCGCTGCCGCACCTGTGCACGACCATGCGCGGCACCAATGGCCTGGTGCGCAACGTGGGCGCCAGCATGATCAGCGGCTCCAAGTTCCCGCAGCTCTCGGCGCTCTGGGGCGCGGGCCTGTCTTTCAGCAAGTGCCACGCCGAGCGCCGCGTGCCCATCGACTCGCACACGCTCTGGATGTTCGACGGCGAAGAGTTCCTGCGCGCGTCGCACCTCTGGACGAACGGCTACGACCTCTACTCGCCCAGTGAGCTGGGCTCCGTGGTCTACCACAACTACTCCAAGGTGCCTGCGCGCTTCGAGCACATCACGGTGGACCCGCAGGTGAAGAAGCTGGAGACGGAAATGGGCGCCAACCGCTTCCGCCTGCTCGTGGGCCAGCCCTTCAAGGGTAACGTGGACACGTTCGAGCTCGACAAGTACGGCTTCGGCCACGTGCGCACCTTTGACGAGTACCTTCGCTTCTCGGGCGTGACGTTCCAGGAGGGCGTCAACGACACCGAGTCGTGCGAGCAGCGCCACTGGGTGCCCTACTCGGACCCGGCCGAGGTGGAGGAGCTGCTCAACAACGGCTGGAAGCTGCATGCTCCCCAAGCCGGCGACGTCGACGTCGACGACGAGCCGACACCCCAACAGCAGGTGCCGCGTGTGGAGGACACGGGGGCAGTCGACCCGGAGGACGAGCAGGAGCAGGAGCAGGAGGACAAGCCAGCGAAGGAGCTGGTGATCGCGGACGAGGACCCGAATGCCGACACGGCGCGACGGGCAGCGGACGCGCACGCCAACAACGGCGCCGACACGGGCGAGATGCAGGCCACGGAGGAAGCGGCCAAGGCGCGGCTTCGACAGGAGGTGGCGGCCCGCGCGTCCAAGGGCCAGTCGAGCGGCGCGCTCGGGTTTCTCCTGCTGCTCGTCGTGGCGGCGCTCTTCGTGGCGCTCTCGAACGACAGCTACTCGCGCTCGATCCGCCGCACTCTGCAGACCAGTACGACGCACCCGAGCATCGAGTAGCACGCGCGTGTGGACACTGGAAAGCAGACGCGGCCATGACGTCTGATGCATTGCTGGCCATGGTAAAGAGCCACGACAATGGCGAGGCGCTGGGCCCTGTCTTTCATGGTTTACTGTTGCATGTGCTGCGTAGCGCTAGCTGCACGTCGATGCGTATGGTGACGGAGCAGAAGCCAACTCACCTTGCTCCTTCGTGACAGTCTTCGCCTTGTACGGCCCCTTGGACTTCCACCGCCAACCCAGGAGAACCACTTCGCACCTCTACCGTCTCGCCCGCGCCTCGTTGCTCTAGTCCAGCAGCTCCAGCAGCGACGCGAGCGCGCGCGCGGCGTTGGCGTTGAGGTCGTCGCCCTCGCTCTCCTGCAGCTGCAGCAGCGCCGAGGCCACGCCATTGGCGCGACACCACGTCTGGTTGTCCTCGTGCGAGGCCACGGCGCTCTCGAGGGCGAGCAGCGCGTTCGTCTGCAGCTCCTCCGTGGCGCTGCCAGTGAGCGCCTGCAGCAGCAGCGCCAAGCCGCCCGCCTCGGCCAGCAGCTCCTGGCTCGCCGGGTTGAGATGAACGCCGTGGTGCACAGCCCAAGCGGCGCTGGCGTTCACCTCCTCCGCAAAGGCGGGCGACAGCAGCAGCACCAGCGTCGGCAGCGCGCCGCTCTCGCGTAGCACATCCTGCGCTTCAATGTCGCGTCCAGCCAGCAGGTTGCCCAGCGCAAAGGCCGCTGCGCTGCGCACTTGGTCGCTGTAGTCGTCGCCCAGCAGCTCCCCCACGAGCACGACGCCGTCGCTCTCGAGCAACTGCTGGCGGCCCTGGGCACTGCCGGCCATGTTGGCCACACAGGTGACCGCCGCGCGCTTGATGGCCTCGTGAGGACTAGACAGCACGCTCAAGGCCGCATCTACCACGTCTCGAGACGACACGGCACTGGGCTCCAGCGCCAAGTTGCCCAGCGTCAGACACGCCGCGGCCTGCAGTCGCGGGTCCGAGGACCGGCAGAACGGCGCCGCCACGCGCGGCGCGTCCAGACGCAGCAGCTCCTGGGCCAGCAGCGACTCTGTGGACAGCCGGATGAGCGCCAGGAAGGACGGAATGAGCAGCGACGACGCTGCGACCGAGTCGTTGTCCTGCACGAACTCGAGCAGCGAGCCCAAGGCATTGCTGTCCACGAGCTCCAGTGCGCGGCGCTCCCGGGCCGCCTTGTCCGGCGCCGACGCCACCTCCAGCGCGTCGATGGCAGCCACGCGGTCCTCCGTGCTTGTCTCTTTGGCCTGCAGCGTCTGTGCCAGGTCGAAGACGTTGGTGGACGGCGTGCTCGTCGTGGCAAACGTGCGGTTCGAAGGGGTTATGCTGCGGACCGCGATCTGCTGCAGCGCGTAGGAGTCCAGCGAAGATGCCACAGCACCTCCCAGTACGCGTAGCACCGACGCATGACGTGGCATAACCTGCAAGCTGGAGTGGAGGCCGCTGTGGCGCGCAGGGGCCAAGCGCAGCGCCAATCTCCGCATCGTCGTTGTCATTGGCGCCATGATAGGGCCACGAGCTTGTAAATGGGAGGCTGGACCGTCAGGGGGTACGCCTCGGGCCGAGGGTTACCACTGACGCGTAACCCTCGGCCCGAGGCGTACCCCCTCTCTCCCTGTTCATTTCGAACGAGCGCGAGACGCCAAGCAAACATGGGCAAGAATCGGCACAGCAAGGACCGCCTCTTCATCACGCAGACGGAGCACAAGTACCTGTATGGCGGCAAGAAGCAGGCGATCCGACGCGCCTACAAGCGTACGTTCGAGCGGTCTCTCTTGCGCTTTCCAACGCGCGCTGGTAACTGCACAATAGCGTGTTTTCTAACGGACATGTGCGTGTGATCTGTCCGTCCTCCTGCGCTGCTACGTCTCCAGGCCTCCCGTTCAACTGCTGCGCCATCACACTCTGTCCATTCAAGGTGCGCTTAGCCTCTGTATCAGATTAACGCTGAGGAGGGTCCACTAACACCTTCCTATGCGGGTCTTTGTGTGATATTGACTGTATGAGCAGAATCCCGTGGGCACGCGCGAGGGCCACTTGTTCGACCTGGAAGCCGTGGTGCCGTACGTGAAGGAGCACCACATTGTACGTAGTGGCCGTTCACCTCACTGTGTGTTGTGCATGCTATTGGCAAACGCTGTTCCTCAGCCTACTGACTCGCTTTGCCGGTCGGGATTGCGTGCGATAGAACCCGGTGACGGGGAAACCGCTGGCACTCAAGGAACTCATCCAGCTGAACTTCAGCAAAAACTCGCAGGGCGAATACTTCTGTCCTGTGACCTACAAGGTCTTCACGGACAATTCCAAGATCGCGGCGGTGGCCACCACTGGCAACGTCTTTGCCTACGAAGCCATCGACGAGCTCAACATCAAGCCCAAGAACTGGACGGTGCGCTGCTCTTCCTGGGTGACACTCGAGCCGAGCCTCAGCACAGAGCTTTACCTCGCTCTTACTGACGCCGACTGCATGCGTTTTGGTGCGTGTAACTGTGTAGGACCTCCTGTCGGGCGCCAAGTTCAAGCGCAAAGACATAATCATGCTGCAGGACCCGCAGGATCTGTCTAACCGCGAGATCGAGAACTTTGAGCATCTGCGCCGCGCCAAAGCAAGCGACAGCGTGCGTTGCTGTATTTGTTGCGGTGGGACGCCCTACGTGGAATGATTTACTGACATTTGAGGTTGGAGCTTCCTTGAATGCCGACGTGTTGATATGCAGAGCATGTCGACGACTGTAGCAGCACGGAACATCCGTACCAATGCCGCCACGGACCGCATTTTGCAGGAGGTAAGAACGACGTCCACTCTGTTTGTCGTGCTCTGCATGTGAACATGGCGACAGCAGACGCGCGTAACTCATTGCTTGTCAATGTTCTACAGCTGGAAGCGAAGCGAGCGGCGCAGCGTGAGCTGTCGGACAAGATCAAGCGCGGGGAGAACGACGTGAGCGAGAAGGAGAAGATCGTGGCATCGTTGACGCACCACAAACCCACCAAAGAGGAGACCGACGCAGCCAAGAAGGCCGCCGGCTCAGGCAAAAAGCTGGAGTATTCGCAGTTCACGGCCGGCGAGTGCTCGAGCTCCTTCACGTCCAGCGCACGTGCACCGGTCACGAATAATGCTGTTGCGCTGGCGACCGAGAAGGAGCTGCTGGAGCGGCGGTGGCATGCGGTGCGCAAGCTCAAGAAGAAGGGGCTGGTGCGACTGGAGACGACGCTGGGAGACATCAACTTGGAAGTGGCGTGCGACTTTGTGCCGCAGACGGCCGACAACTTCATGAGTCTGTGCCAGACCAAGTACTACGACGGTGTGCTCTTTCACCGCGTCATCCGCGGATTCATGATGCAGGGCGGAGACCCGACGGGTACCGGCCGCGGCGGCGAGTCCATCTGGAAGAAGCCGTTCCGTGACGAGATGGACAGTCGGCTGGTACGCAAAACCTGGTCTGCGTCATCGATGAGGCCGTCCAAAAACTAATTGCATCGCTTTGTGTGTTCTGCGCAGTCTCACGATGCGCGAGGTGTGTTGAGCATGGCGAACTCGGGTCCGGGCACGAACAAATCGCAGTTCTTCATCACCTTCAAGGCCTGCACGCACCTGGACAAGAAGCACGCTGTCTTTGGCCGCGTTGTGGGTGGAATGGACGTACTAGATGCTGTGGAGCGCGTGGAGACGGCTGGCGAAGACCGCCCAGTCGAAGACGTGCGCATCAAGCGCGTGCAGGTGTTCGTGAACCCGTTTCAGGAGTACGAGGACGCGCAGTCGCAGGGGCTGGACGTGGTACAACTCGCCAAGAAGCAAGCCGAAGAGGAGGCGAAGCCCAAGGTGCAGGGCACAGTTCTCAAAGTTGGAGGCAAGTGGGTGGCCTACGATGACCTGGGAGAGTTGGACGTGGCGAATATCCCCACGACCGAGACGACCAAGGACGAGAACGTCGGAAAGTACTTAAAGACCGCCAGCAATTCGGCAACGGCGAAGACGGCAAAGAAACGCCAACTGGAGGCGACTGTGCCCGCTGCCATCGAGAGCAAAAAGAAGAGCAAGAAGGTGGCGCCTGGAGGGTTTGGCAACTTTTCGGGATGGTAAGCCTGGACTTCCTTGAGACGGAATCGGCCGAGGCCCCAGTGCTATTTCGTTGCGCACGTGGCTTCCTAGAATAAAACAACAACAACCTAAGCAGACGCGAGCAGCATTGAAACGGAAGACCTTGGCCGCCCGATGCACTGGAGGTGCAGAAGCCAGACAAAAGGGATATCGGCGAGCAGAAGAGTGCAGCTAGAGACAAACATCCCAGCAACGCACAGCGCTCGGAGTTGACGGCGGCAGAGATTGACTCTATTGTACAAACGTCACGATGGACCAGTATGTCGTCGAGAAAGTCATCGGAGAAGGGACGTACGGAGTCGTGTACAAGGCGAAGGAAAAGGTTCGTAACAATGGATTCGTTGCTCTGTAGTGATGAAGAGCAAGCAGCGCCTGAAGTTTGCTCCGTGTCCTGGCTAACGACTGCTCCGTGCTCGTGCAGTCAAGTGGCGACTACGTGGCGATCAAGAAGTTCAAAACAGCGGGCGGTGCGTGGGCCAGACACTTTCTGTAGCGCGTATCCGAGGCTGCTCAACTTGCTTACCAATGCATGTGTGGTGAAATGCCGGTGCTTGCTCCATCAGATGAGCAGCTCTCCAAGCGAGAGGTCCAGGCATGCTCCATGCTTAGCCACCAGAACATCGTCTGCTATCGCAACAGCTTCCGGCACGACGGAGTGCTGAATCTTGTGTTTGACTTTGTGCCTGAGGGTATGATCAAGGTAGGTATGTTAGCACGTCAGGGCCGGCAGGGCGTACGCAGACGACCTATTTTCTGACAAAGCACGCATTGCATCCTCAGCTCCTGCGCAGGAACAAGAAAGGCGTCAAGCCGCAGGTGGCCCAGAAGCTCACTTATCAACTTTGCCAAGCCTTGCAGTACTGCCATTCAAACCGGATCATCCATCGAGGTGAGGTCATGGTGGTTTCAATGCTCTCTATGTGTGTGCTCGCTTGCGTCTGAAGCTGGAATCCTTTGCCCCTGTTCTTGCAGATGTGAAGCCCGACAACATCCTCATGGACGAGCAAGGCGACATCAAGCTGTGCGACTTTGGCGTGGCAAGAACCGTGCAGTTTGAAGGCGATCCACTCTCAGACTACGTCGCTACGCGGTGGTACCGCCCGCCCGAGCAAGAACTTCGGTGAGTCCAGGCAAGTATCCCTGCTGGGTCTGTCTCTTCTCGTCACTCACGTCCCGGTATGCGTTTCTACTGTGGTGCTATGTCGCAGAATGGATCGCTACTCTTTCGACGCCGACATTTGGAGCGTGGGCTGCGTACTCATGGAGCTGCTTACAGGTCGCCCACTCTTCCCAGGCAACACACAGATCGATCAGATGTAAGTGCAATCCTTGCCTGCAAACAGAGAAGTGAGAGGTATTTCATGCTCTCTCCTCGTTTTCATCACATGTGCAGTAACCTCATCCAGGAGTATCTCGGCCCACTTCCCGCAGCGCTCCTTCCCCGACTGCCTCGAGGTGTGGTGCCCGTCCAAACAGCCACAAAGTCGCTGCAAGAAATACTTGGAGACCGCGTACTCCCCCACGGGACGATGGACTTCTTGGCCTCCACTCTGCAACTCGAGCCAAAGCTCCGATTATCTGCCACGCAGTGTCTGCAGCACCCATTCCTGCGGTCACTGCGAGACATGGAGCTCCAAGAGCGTGAAACCCGAAGACGTGCTCATCGGCTGGCTCGACTGGACGAAGACGACGGTATCGAGGAGGATATTCCAGGCGAGCAGCGGCAGTCATACTGCGTGAGCGCAAGCGAGGACAAAACAGACAGCAAAGCGTTGGGTGCCCGGCGAGGGACACCGCCACACAAGCACGGACCTCGGCCGCATGACTTCAAGGAGGTCAATAGCGATGACTGGACAAGTGACGAGCTCCGTGCATCGCCAGCAAAGCCAAAGCAACGCCGTCGCCGTTTCAGCGGACAGAAACGAAGCTCGGGGGACACCAACACGGAGTGCGACAGCGATGACATTCAAGAGCTCATCGAGGTAGAGGAGAGTACCTCCCAGCACTCGGTCTCCTCTCGCTTGGAGAGCTGTGGTGGCGAGGAAAAGGACCTCGGAAAAACCGCCAATGACTGCAAACCGGGTTGCGAAGGCCCGCCAAGAGCCAAGGGTGGTGCAACTCGACGCCGCCCCTCCGCTACAGGCGCAAAACATGGAGAAGGAGGTGTGGGGCCGTTGGGCGCGGAAAGCGACTACGAAGACGACTTCGAAGACTATCCTTACTGATAAATGCTGAAGTAAGGCATACAACGTACTTCAGCCATCTAACTTCTCTTTCAACTAGGTGCGACCCCTTAGTGAAATGCAGCTGACGTCGATGCGTTAGCGTACGAACTCCATTTTGTCGTTCGCCGCCGGGCACACCACCGTTGGCTCCCAGTGTAGCAGTAGATGAGCAACGAGCAATGAACGCGATCATGGAGTGCTTTAGCGACACGGAGTGAGCTGGCAAATGCATGGACACCGTTCAGGCCGAGTAGAAGACAGCGAAGACGAAGGCCGAGGAGCTGATATCGAGCTTGAAGCAGCTCGTATCGGTGGCGCGTGTCGCCACAAGCACGCGGGTGATCTCCAAGAGCTTGGAAGAGACCCGGTCCGCGCTTCTGACTAGCTCATGGGCCACTTGTCCTTGTATGTGTGCACGTGTGCTCAAACGTGACGTTTTATTCTAATGGCACCCCAACCGTGTCTGTGTATGCCTCGCATTGAACTGGGTGATTCATGCATCACCGGTAGCTGGTATGTGGGCGTTTACTCCATCTTGTTGGGCGACCTATGTTGCCGCCAAAGACGTCTGCTCACGGTCTTCCTCACCTCAGGCCCTCGCAATTTTCATCATTTTGCCTTCGTCTTCTTCTTGCTCTGCTTTGCGGCTTTGGTTTTCTAGGCCTTCGGGGTCTCTGGATACTCGACCCGAAGTTGAGCTGACGCGGGGAACATCTTCGCCAACTTTTTGCGCACGCTAGACAATGGGCGTGCACGCCGTCGCACACATTTGGCATGCAGGTCAGCAATACCAATACGGCAGCCAGCCCAAAACGCTAAGCCTGCTTACCTCACACCCTTCGGGAGAAACAATGGTGTAGTGTTTCCCGGGGTTGGAGGTACTGGAAGTTGGAGACACCGGCAATGCGGGTGGCGAACCCGCACGGAACTTGTAGCCTAGTCGATTGACTGCTCCAAGGCAGATTTGAAAGTGAAAGGAAGCTAGTGGGTTGCTAACCACCGTCCCAAAGAATAGAACGCAAACCATGCTCTGCCGCCCTGATGTCCCCGCGTCCGGTTCTATCGAGAGACGGTGAGAAGCATGCCTAGACTACAGAGGTTCCACGTGCAGATATGGATGGATGTAAAGGAAAGAGGTCTCGAGGAAATGGCCATGAGTCTCACGCTGGCGGCAGCATCGGGAGAAACCACGCCAACTCAGGCACCCATC
>JAADYJ010000313.1:0-25960 GCA_023338205.1 Halophytophthora polymorphica
TCCGCCTTGGCCTCCTCCGCCTTGGCCTCCTCCGCCTTGGCCTCGTCCTCCGTAGGTGTCACTGTCACGTCTACCGCGGCGGACTCTGCACTAGTCGGCGCCTCCGAACTGCTAGCGGCGCCGCTCTCTTCCGTCTGCGTTGTCTGCTCGTCCGCCGTCGTCTCCGTCGACGCGGGCTCCGTGGCGGCAGGTGGTGCCGCAGCTTCCGTCTGCGCTTCCGCCGCCTCGCCACCGTCTGCAGGCTCCTCGACCGTCGTCTGCTCAGCCGCAACGGGGGCGGGTGGGGCCAGGTCCGCCGTGGTGACGGGGGGCGGCACGGGCTCCACGGCCAAGTCCGAGTTGTCCATGGCCGCCGCGTCGAACGGGATGTCGTCGAACTGGTCAGCCATGGCGGGCTCGTCGAACTGCGCCCAGTTGCCGGCCGACTCGAAGTTGGCCCAGCGGTCCGTGCCCACGCCGCCGCCGTCCGAGCCCTTGCGCAACTCGTCCTGGCGCGCCAGCTCGTCCTCGTCCTCCTCCTCGCTGCTGCTGCTGTCGTTCATGATCTCCGGCAGCATGGGCGTGTCGCTGTCCTTGATGTCAAAGTCCGTGTCGAAGCCGTTCGCGTCCGTGCCGAAGCCCGAGGCGCCCAGCATCTCGGCGAACTGCGCGTTCAGCAGCTCGTCGCTCTGGTTAAAGCCCATGACCGAGTACGGGTCCTCTCCGCCCGGCGAGATGGTCACGCCACCCAGCGGCAGGCGCTCGCGCTCGTAGATGGGGGCCAGCACGCTCGTCGAGAGCTCCTCCCACTTCTTCCACGTCGCCGCGTCCTCCTCAAAGAGCTCCAGCACCGTGTCCGCGTGCCGCATCTCGTTCAGCGACCCTTCCTCCGTCGTGCTGCCGCGCACGTCGTCCAGGAGCGACATGAGCATGTTGCAAATGCGGTGCAGGTGGCCCATATAGCCCAGCGCAAAGCCCTTGCGCTCCTTCGTGGCCTCGTCGTTCTTCTCGTGCGCCTCCAGCAGCCGCGGCAGCAGCCGCGCCTCCTTCACTAGTCCTACCAGCAGCTCGTGGCTGCCGCTCTCTAAAATGCCGATCACCATGCTCTCCACGTCCGCGTGCAGCATGTTGACGAGCTCAAACTTGAAGAACAGGTCCAGACACAGGTCGATGGCCTTCTCCTCGAGGATGGCCACGTCCACCTTCTGGTACTTGGACTGCATGAGCAGCACCAGCAGCCCCACGAGCTTGAGTCGACGCAGCCCCAGGCGCGGCACCTGCTCGTGGCGCTGGTTCTGGATCGTGCCGACGTCCGCGCCCTTGTCCACTCGCAGCGTCGCGCAGAGTTGCGGCAGACGCTCCACCACGCAGGCCACGGCAGGCGGCACCTCGTCCGCCGCGTTGTACTGCGCGTTCGTGGCGCGCGACAGCAGCGCGCTGAGCACCGAGAGCGCGCCCGTCATGGAGGACGAGCACGAGGACGCGCCGTCGTCCGCCGGGATGGCCAGCGTCACCAGCTTGTCCGCCACGGCCTTGGTCTCCAGGTGCTCCAGTAGCGCAAACGACACGGGCGTGCTCGCGCTCGCGGGTGAGGCCGGGTCGCTCTGCTGCGCGCGCGTGCCGCAGTGGATAATGTCCACGAGCACCTCGGACGAGTGCTTGTGCACGTCGCTGTCGGCCTCCGTGGCCTCAAGGTTGGCCAGCAGTTGGTCCACGACCGTGGGCTCCGACTGCCAGCTCAGCGACTTCTGCGACGAGGACGTGGGCGTGCCGTCGCCGCCCATGACGTCGTCGTCGTCCTGGCCGTACCACGAGTTGGAAGGCGGGAAGCCCATGGCCATGCCGGGAAAGTCCATGCAGTCGTCCATGTAGTCGCTCTGGTAGGGCTGCAGCAGCCGCTTGAGCAGCTCGGCGATGGAGAAGGAGGCCGCGTGCCGCGTGAAGCCTGCGAGCAGCTGGTCCGAGTTCTTGTTCATGAGCGCCGTCATCTCCTGCGGCTTGCGCACCATGAGCATCGTCATGATCTTCTCAAAGTAGCCGGCGAGCCGCGGGTCCAGCGACTCGGTCGAGTAGAGGAACTCGAAGAGCGTTTCCACGATCTTGCCCTCGCGCGCGCCCACGAGCGTCTCCGTGATGCTCATGATGTCGCAGCAAACCACCTCGCACGCCATGTACGGGTACTTGAGCGTGCGCAGGTCGTCCGACGGGTCCTCGGGCGCGCGCACCACGTACTCCACTAGCTTCTGCACGTTCGTATCTTGCGACAGGCTGCAGCGCGGACCACGAGCGCACGGACAAGCAACACAGTCAGTGAACGGGTTTCTCTACAACGTCGTTGCCCGGTTTGGTCCACGGACAGCGAGAGCTATGATTGAGAAGGCCGTGGCATGGAGAATCCTAGAGACAAGGCAGGCAGACGGAGTCGTACAAGTCCAGCAGCTTCGTGTTGCGCGTCTTGACCTCCTGCACCAGCTCGTCCTCCTGCAGCACCTCCTCCAGCGTGAAGTCGTCCTTCTCCAGCAGGTCATTCAGCGGGCTGGAACACAAACAGCCGCATCAGCTCGCTACCCTTCAGATTCCTCCGCTTGTCATGCACATCTAGATCTCCCCGCTCCGCGGACGGGGCTCTGCGCGCGCCACGCACCTGGAGATGTTGAAGAGCGAGGAGCCCTGCGCCCAGACGCTGCCCTCGTCAGCCATCGCGGAGAAGAGCGACATGGTGCGCTGCTCTCTCTCTTTCGGGTCGAATTCCTCTCAACGCGTCGCTTTGCGGCGACTTTCTCGTGCGAGTGCTTGGCTCTCACACCGGACCGCGCAGCGCTTCGGGGCAGCGGCGACGGATCTCTCTGCTCAGCGTGCTGCAGTGCGGGGGCGCGGGGGTGGCGGGCTCGCAGACGCGGCTAAGCTGGGCTTCCTGGCGCGGCGGGGGCTCGGCTTCTTTTCCTGCTGCGTTGTGTGGGCCTCGCCTTCTTCCGGCCACCGCCTTTGGCTTGGCCCCCCCCCCCCCTCTCGTGGGAGCTCCTTGGCGTGCGCCTCACCAGGGATTTACTCTCCCACAATAGTTTAATCACGTTATCACAGGATAACTGCGCGCAAGCTTCCCCGCGCTGCGGGACTCCGCAAACAGGGAGGGGTGGAAGGGCTCGGGTTCTGACGGCGCGATTCGCCCAATCATCGCCCGCGAGCTAATTTTAGCGGCACCTGCTCGTGGTTCAAAAGGATGGTGGCTCCGCTCGTGTCACTAATCCGCATTAGCGCGTAATGCCAATCCTCACCTTCCCATGCCCTTCATCACCTACGTGGCCTCCATGAGGCGCTTTACTCGCCGAGGAAGAGCGCGACGCCTGCGAGCACCCAGCGCGCGTGGTCCCCTGCAATGGGCACGGAGAGCTCCACCAGCAGGCGCTCTCGGTCCGTGGCGTAGTAGAGCGGTGCGCGGATGCAGCCGTCGCGGTCGTAGAGCTCGGCCGCGTCCTCGCGCACGTAGGCCACGTAGCAGGGCGGCACGGCCAGCAGCTCGGGCGCGTCGGAGGCCGCCTCGAGCAGCGAGCCGCCCTCGAAGCTCGCGCCCTGCAGCAGCAGCCGCGAGAGCTCGAACCACTCCACCTGCGCGCCGGCGCCGCCGAGCCGCTCGCGCTCCCAGCACGACAGCAGCTTCATGCCGTCCATGGAGCACTGCTGCGCGCGTGCGCTCTGCTGCCGCAGCGCGTTGAGGAACGTGCCCGGGTGCAGCAGCTCGGACAGGTCCAGCGGCCGCGAGAGCAGCGTGCCGGCCGCCACGGCCTCCTGCCACTCGCCCAGCGCGCGTTTGCGGAGCGCCAGCGCGCGCAGCCACGTCGCGGCATGGCCGCTCCCTTCCCATTGCGCGGCCCAGTCGCCTGGCACGTCGCCTTGTAGCAGCGCCTGCGCCACCGTCTGGATGGCCGGCGTGAGCAGGCCCGTGCCGTAGACCACCTTCTTGAGCGCCTGCAGGCTCGCGTGCACCTGCTGCGCCAGCGCCAGCGCGTACTCGTTCTCCAGCGCCACGAACGCGTCCGCGGGCGCCATGGCTTGCAGGTTCCGACCTCCGCTGGCCGCTGGCGCACTTTCCAGCGCGCAGCCCGCCGTGAGTTTGCTCCAGCTCTCGAGCAGCGGGCCCAGCTGCGCGCGCCACTTGTCGCGGTCAAAGGCCGCCACGGCCTGCGCGCTGGCGCTCAGCGTCTGGAGCTGCGCGATCACGGCGCTCGAGAGCGCACGCTGCATGGAGCGCTCAATGTTGTCGGGCAGCCCAAAGACTGCAGGCACGTCGCTATCTGGTAACCGGTCGATGAGCGCCACAAAGTCGGCGTGCGAGGCGCTCTGCGGCAGCTTGACGCCGCGCACAAGGCTGCGGTGGCCGCCCAGCAGCTCGGCGCTGAAGTAGGCCGCGAGACTCACGCGCAACACGCGCAGGTCGTAGGGGTTGTCGATGCGGCCGCCGTAGATGGCGTTCTCCATGAGCCCGTGCAGCGTGGCCCAGTCGATGGCCGCGGCGCCTCCTCCCGAGCCGCCGCTGCTCGTCCGACACGCGAGCTCCATGACGTTCGCGCCAGCGCGGAAGTCGCCGAAGGAGAACTCGTAGAACTTGGTCCAGCCCTGCGGCAGGTACGTGCGGCGCTCCTGCAGCAGCGCGTGGAAGAAGGCGAGCAGGAAGAGGAGCTGCGCGCGCGCCACGGAGCCCTGCGCCACGAAGGCCGCGCTCCACGTGGCGTACGTGCGCTGCAGGTTCTTCTTCATGCCCGGAGGCGACTCAAAGGTCACCTTGAGGCTCTGCTCGAGCAGCACGAGCGGGAAGCCGTCGTGCGGCTCCGTGGTGAGCCACAGCCGGAACTTGTGGCTCGGCGTCGCGGCACTCACGCTCTTCTCGAGCACGGGCAGCCACGCCACCACGAGGTGCAGGTTCTGCAGACAGAGCCACTCGCCGTGCTCGGCCGTGCGCTGCAGCAGCCGCAGCGCCTTGTCCTGCTGGCCGCCGCCCATGGCCAGCTCCACGTAGTGCTCCTTGCCCACCACGGCGCTCGCCACCTCTTCCAGCTCGCGGGACGGGTCCGCTCCGGCCGTCGTGACCAGCAGCACGGGCGTCATGTTGGTGGCTTCCTCCGTGCCCAGGACCCGCAGGTCGAGCGCTGGCGGTGTGAGCGACTTGAGCTGCATCACGCCGCAGATAAAGTGCACGATGGCGCTCTGCAGCCGGTCGGGCCGCAGCGCCTGCACCACGAGCAGCTTCTGGAAGGCCGAGAGGCCCGAGCCTGAGCCTGAGCCCGAGCGCTCGAGCTTGGCGTGGAAGCTCTGCTCGCACTCGGGAGCCTTGGCCCAGCGCAGCCACAGGTCGGAGCTCTCGAACTTGCACTGCTGCACGAGCCGCGGCAGCGCCTCGGCCAGCTGCGAGAAGGCCTCCTTGCGCTCGGGAGACGCCCAGTCCGGCAGCGACGCACTGCTGGCGCCGCCTTTAGCCGCATGCACCACGTCGCCGCAGAAGAACTCGTACTCATGCTCGTCGAAGCAGTCCGGGTGCATGCCGTGCACGAGGTGGAGGCCGAACATGGGCCGGTGCTCCTTGAAGAGCGCGCGGCCCACGAACATGAGCAGCTTGAGCTCGAGCACGGGCACGAGGCGCAGGATGCGGTCCTTGGCGCTCGAGCTCGCCATCTTGCTGGCCAGCGTGGCCTTGAAGAGCCCGAGAAAGGCCGCGAGCGAGAAGCGGTACATGTGGTTCACGGCGCTGAGCTGCTTGACGAGGAAGAAGAGCTTGGCGCCCTCGTGCGCGAACGGCAGGTACGTCTCGCGCTTCTCGTCCAGCTCCTCCGACTTCTTGGCCGAGCGCTCGAGCGCCTGCTCGATCTCGGCGCTCGTGGCCTTGGTCTTGGTGAGCGACTCGACCAGGATGGTGTTCTCGAGGATGTCGCCCTCGGACGTGGCCAGCGCCTCCACGAGCTGCTTCTCGAGCGCCGCGAGCTGCACCTTGCAGTCCTCCTCCTGGCGCAGCAGCTCGCTCTTCTCCTGCTCGAGCTCGGGCTGCTCGTGCTGGATGGTCACGCCCAGTAGCTGGCCCTCGAGCCCCGACTTGGTGACCGTGAAGTTGACCACGTTCACGATGGCCAGCGCGTCGGGCGCGAGCGGCGGCGACGGGTTCCGCGTCACAAGGAAGAGCCGGAAGTTCTCGTTGTAGTCGATCACCTTGTCCCCCAGCGCCACCACGAAGCGCGGGCCTTGGTGGAGCAGGTCCTTGCGCACCAGCGGGTACAAGTACGGCTCCACGTCGTCCACTTCGAGGATCACGAGCGTCTTGCCGAAGCGCACGGCCTGCTCCACGAGGTTCACGAAGCGCGCGTCCTGCGCCTGGACGATCGAGAGCGGCCGCGACGTGTCCTTGGCCAGCTCCGCCTGCAGCCACGTGGTGCTGGCGTTGGCTGGGTCAATGATGAACGGACAGCGATCCGCGCCGGCGTTGGCCACGATGAGCGCGTTCTCCATGGACAAGTTGTCGGCCGGTAGCCCCATGCTCTTCCACGTGAGCAGCTCGCTCTCGGAGCTCAGCATCTTGCGATAATCGAAGCGGCCGCCCGAGCCGTGGAGCTCCAGCATCTCCTGCTCCCAGCGCTTGACCACGCGAGCGCGCGCGTCCTCGGAGCATTTGCCCAGGAAGGTGGTGAAGGCCGCAGCCAGCAGCATGCGCACGGGCAGGTCGGTGAGCTGTGCGTCCAGCTCCTTGACCTGCTCGGCCCAGCGGTGCTTCTCGCCGCCGAGCTTGCTCAGTAGGCCCTGCGCCTTGGTGAGCGTGCTCTGCGCCTGCTCGAGCCCAACGCGCAGGAGCTCGGCTTCCTTGGTCTTGTCGCCGAACTGCACCTTCATCCGGTCCACCTTGGCGTCGATCTGCTGAAGCTCGGCCTCGCACTGCTGCAGCCGCTGCTGCGAGGCCTCGAGCGAGCGCTTGGCCTCGGCCAGGTCGGCCTCCAGCGGTTCGATCTTGTTGAGCACCATGGAGTACTTGAGGTTGGCCTTGACCCACGTGGCCAGCGGTGCCGCGGCCACGCTCACGCGGTAGATGGCCTCGTGGTCAAAGGACGACGTCTTGCTCTTCACGAGCTTGGTCACGGCGCGAGAAATGTCGGGCGTGATGCGGTGCGCGTCGTAGTTGAGGATGTCGTCCTTCACGCCGCGGTTGCCCAGAAACTTCTTCATGGAGTTCCACGACGTGTCCTGGATGCCCAGCAGCATGAGCACGGCCGAGAGCACGTCGTGGATGGGCTCGGGCGGCATCTTGAGCGACCGGATCTCGTTGATGTTGTCGCTCTTGATGTTGCCCACGGCCTCCTGCGCCGTGCGCAGGATCGGCGTGATCTCGCTCAGCTCCTGCTCAATCTCGCGCTTGCGCGCGTTCGTGGCCTCCTCGGCGCGGGCCAGCTGCATCTTGAGCTCCTCCACCTCTCGCCGGTTCACGGACGCGCGGTCCAGCGCGTTCTTGATCTCCTCCATGGCCTCGTCGGCCGAGACCTGCGCCTCGCCCAGGTCGCGCTTCTTGATAACGGCCGCGCGGCTCAGTTCATCCACCGTGGCGCTCGCCTCCTCGAGCTTGCTCAGCCCGCTCTTGAGGTGGCGGATCTCCTGCACCACGTGCTTGCACTGCGCCTCAAAGAGCTCGCGCCACGCGCCCAGGAAGCACACGAACTCGCGCGGCGTGGCGCCCAGCTCCTTGCTACTCGCGTACAGCCTGGCCACCAACGGCGTCGTCTTGGGCAGGCTCGTCACGAGCTCCGAGCCGCTCAGCAGTAGCTCGGGCAAGTGGGTCATGCTGCTGGCACTCCACTCGCCCATCCAGGCGATGGCGCAGCGAGTGTAGAGCGCCGGGTTGCTCTCGCAACGCAGAACGAACTGCGGGTGGCGCGGGTCCATGGCCAGTACCACGTGCACAAACTGCCGCACGCGCGAGACGAAGAAGTCGTACACGGTGCGAATGTGCTCCTGGCCGCTAGCGCCAATGCTCTCGAGCATGAGCTCCTTGAGCGGCGCGATCTGTGGCTCGATCTCCTCGTGTGTGTACAGGCCCGGCACTTCCCCCGAGCTCAGCAGCGAGTTGGTGAGCTCCAGGATGGCGTCCTGCGTGAAGTGGTGGTCCTCCAGGTACAGCACGTGGTGCTGGCCTTCCACGGCGGCCTTGACCAGCAGCCCCTTGAGGTCTGTACGGAAGCTGCTGGCGTCGTAGTGTCGCGTGAGACTCGGCGAGAAGAGCGTGTAGCCCAGCATGTAGCCGATAAGGGTCGTAGCAGACCGTCTCCCGACGCCTGAGTGGCCCACCAAGAGCAGAGACCCACCTGGTTCGGACAGCACGCGCTCCACGATGGTCAAGTGCTCGAGGATCTCGTCGAAGAGTAGCATGTGCAGCTCCTTCTCCTCGCGTTCATATAGCACCATGCCTTGTGCTACCACCTGCGAAAACTCGTCGCTGGCGATTCGGTGCAGTGGCGACGCTGACGGACCACTGCCTGTGCCCTCTGTGTCACCTCCAGCCTTACGACAGTGTAGGGAGCTGAAGTAGACGTCCTGCAACTTGGCGGTATGGCGCCACTGTTGCTTCCAGACGCTGTTGAGGAGGCCGTCGAACTTGGCGCGCGCGTCAGCATCCACGAGGCGATCGCGGAAGAGCCGACGTCCTTCGTGGGCCAGCGCGTCCAGCACGTCTTCGTGCTCCAGGTCGTAGCGCAGGAGCGCAAAGACCCACTTGGTCAGGTCTCGCGGCGTGAAGAGGTAGTGGCGCTGGTCGTCCACCGTGAACTTGGTCTTGACCGCGTCGTAGACCTCTACGACGCTCTTGGCCAAGCGGTCGCGGTTGGCTGAGTCGCGCCACGTCGCGGGTAGTTGCGGGTTGTTGGCCGGGTCAAAGACGCCCTCGAGGAATGTGGAGTAGACGACGGAGAGCTCGTCCGTGGACGGGTAGTCCATGTAAGCCACCTTGACGATGGCTGTAAAGCGTGTGGAGAGCTGGTGCCTTCCTACGGTCGTGGCGGCGTTCATGGAAGCCACGAGCTGGATCTTCTCGACGCCCAGGAACTCGAGGTGCTGGTCGTAGAAGCCGTTGAAGGTGATCAGCTGTTGTAGGAAAGCAATGAGCATGCACGTGTCGTACTGGTCCGGCTTGGGCAGGTTAATATCCTTAAGGTAGAGCACGAGGCGCTCGGCGTCTCGCGGCCGGTACACGCGGCCCGTGGGCGTCGAGAAGAGCGAGCAGCACTGTGCAATCTTGTGGATCACGTGGTCCGCCGTCGTCTGGGCGTTGCAATGCAACACAGAGACCGTGACGCTCTTGAGGTTCTTGAAGGCCTGTCGAATGAGCATGTTCTTGCCGCTGCCCTCGGGTCCCACGAGGATGAAGGGCTCCATCTTGTCCACCCACGGCTCAATGAGCTTGAGGCCGCGCTGGACACTCACAGTGGGCACTACCGCGTCCAGGATGAGGTCTTTGTGGTCCATGCGGCCGTCCATTGCGCCGTACGTGTCGCGCTTGGTCTCGTAGGCGTAGAAGGTTGAGCCTTGGCAGTAGCAGTCCAGCGGCGCGGCCATGTCTGGCGGTCGTTCGTTAGCCATCATGAAGAGCGACTTGGCGAAGGAACTGCGTGCACTCATGCCCAGGTTGGCGCCCAAGCCGCGGATCAGAGCGCACACGAACTCAGCGCGGGTGGTGGCTGTGGCCACGTGGCTGAGGCCGTTCATGATGGTCCCCACGGTGGTAGTAGCCACGACCAAGTCGTACTTGTGCAGCTCCTCAAGGCCCTTAGAGAAGAGCTCGTCGATCCACTGACTGAGTGCGTCGCGCGTGTTGGAACTCGAGGGATCACTCACAGGCGGCAGAGTGAGCAGCCACTTGCTCACGAGTCGCTGGACGGCCATGTCCTCATCCGAGAGGAAGATCATGCCCATGCGTGAGATGGTGGCCGGCGACGCGAAGCGCAGGTCGTGCGTCTCGAAGACAAAGTTCACGTTGGACCCGAAGTTGATGCGCTCGCCGTTGGGCAGCGTGAGCAGGTGGTTGTCATCCAGCACCGAGTTGAGCGACTCGATCCACTCTGGGTCCACGTCACCGTCGCAAACAATCCACGAGCGCACGCTCTCGGGCTCCTTGACCACCTGCCGCGCCGCCGCCGTGAGCACACCGTCCTCCCACTCGCGGGTGTCTAAGTCCATGCGGCCCAGCAGCCGCTCGCGCGACATGGACTTGGGGTTCATCACGTGCGTCTTGACGAGCTGGCCGCATTTGATGAGCGCCTGCTGCAGCACCTGCCAGACTGTGGACTTGCCACTGCCCGAGGGTCCCACGACCACGCAGCCCATGCGTTGATCCAGAGACTCCTTGAGCTGCAACATCTTGCGGACCTGCAGCTCGTCCGGCTGCAGGAAAAAGGGTTTGCTGGTCATGACCTCGTGCAGAGCCTCGCCCAGTGCGCCACCAGACAAATCGGCGGACTCGACGCCAGGGAACACGTCCCCAATGAGCGCCAGAAAGCGCGTCGAGTCCACGAACGTGAGCTTGGAGAGCGTGTTGATGCGCACGGCCTTGATGAGGATCTCGGTCTCCTGAGCCACGCCCAGCCGCTCCGACTTGGGTTCCGCAGTCTTACTCTCCTCGTTCCCCTCGGCGTTGTCCTTGTCCTTGCGGACTACGAGCTCCTTCTTAGCTGTTTGCAGCATCTTCCCGGCCGTGTTGAGCACAGCCTTGAGTGCACGCAGCCCCCAGTCGTAGTGCTGCTGGCGAGAAAGCAACTGGCCAGACAGCGTGTAGAGCGACACGACCTTGGAGGCAATGTCCTTGGCCTCGCTGAAGCCCTCCGAGTAGAGGATGACCTCGGCAATGAGATTGTTGTCCGGACGACCCATGGCCACGGGCCGGAAGAGCGCCTTGAGGTTGTCGGGCAGCTTGGAGCGACCGCCGTAGCCTTTGCCCGCCGGGTTGAGCGTCACGAAGATGCCAGCGTTGAAGTCCACGTCCACGGAGCGACTCAGCAGGTTGATGGTGCCCGTCTTGTCCTTGATAGCATCCTGGATGACTTGGATCTGCTGCGAAATGGCCGAGAGTTGATCCTCCTTGAGCCGATTGAACTCGTCGAAGCAGCCCCAGGCACCGCATTTGACTAAACCAATGAAGATGCGGCCCATGGACTGGAAGTCGATGCCTTCATCGCAGTTGAAGACTAGCACCTGACGCCCGAACTGGCCGCCCAGCGCCTTCACGGACTCCGTCTTGCCCGTGCCAGCGGGGCCGTACGGGTTCCCTCCAAAGCCCATGTGCATGCCCTGCGTGAGCGTCAAGTAGCACTTGTCCGTGAGCGGCGTGTGCACGAGCTTGGCTGCGTTGCCCTGGTACTCGTACGTGTAGGCGAACTCTGCGTCGTTCATGCGGATGACACAGGGAGGCGACTCCTTGGGCTTGGCGCTCGAGGAGAGATAGAAGCGGAGCTGCTTCTGCCAGATCCAGTCGCTCACGGAGCGGCAGTTGGCCGCCAGCAGCTGGTCGCACACGTCAATGTGGTGCACGAGGTCCAGCACTAGCGCCTTCACCTTGAGACTCATGAGCAACTCCGTGCTCAGGTCCAGCGACGTGAGTTCGCGTAGAGTCTCCTGCAAGTTGTGCTTGAGGTCCAGGACGCCCCCATTCTTGATGGCGTCTTCTGCCTGGGTGCAGAAGCGGATCTGCTCGGCTAGACACAGCACCTGCGACGGGAACGCGTGGTAGTCTGGGGCCTCTGTGTTGACGCACTGCGCCGTGAGGACGCGGATCGTTCGCCGCATTTCGTCCGTGAAGGTCTCCAGCCACTCCTCGACGGCGATCGTGACGGCCACGGGAGTGTGCAACAGCACACGCTCGCCTGCAGCACTGAGCATGGCCACAATCTGGTCCTGCTTTTCCGAGAACTCGACGCGGTAGACGCCCTGGTAGAGCTTCTTGAGGTGGCTCTGGATCACTGCGGGGTTCTGCGACTGGCCCAGGATTTCAAGCAGGTCTTCGTCACCGATGAAGTAGAACCGCGGCATGCGAGAGCGCTTCTCCTCCAGGAAGTCGGCCAGCGCCTTCTGACAGCGCTCGAGCTGGTCCACCATGGTACTCAGCCTCTCGACGAGCTGCGGGAAGATCATGTCGTCCGCCAGGTTGAAGAGCTTCGGGTCGCGCTCCACAGCGGCCATAATGTCCGTGAACTCGTCATCCACGCGGCGGAAGCGACTCTGCTCGGACGGCAGTGCGCCCTTGGAGAAGATAGGCTCGAGGAAGACCCACTTGCGCTGGATGAGGTTGAGCTGCGTGAGCGCCTGGTCCAACACGCCCATCTTGACCTCGTACTGGATGGCCTCGCCCTCGAACGGCTTGAAAAACTGCGACTCCTTGAGTGAAGCCAGCAGCGACTGGTTGTCGCCCAACGCGAGCGTCAGGTCCTTCCAGTCCTTGATGATGGCCACCGTGCGGCCGTCGTGCTCGTGTGACAGCAGCGACAACTCGGCCGTCTCCGTCCAGGCTCGAAGCTCCTGGAGCGCGTCGCGGATCGTGACTTCGCCCTGCGCTCGCGCATGCAGCACCTTGACGAACTGCAGTGTGGCCGGGAGCTCCAGCACGGGGAAGACGTCCACGAAATGCGCGACCGTGAGGTTGGCCTTCTCCACGCCGCGTGGAAAGCCCAGCTTGCGGAAAAGCTGCGTCCAATGGTCGTCCTTGAACGGCTCGCCTCGGCACAGCTTGAGCGCCGGCATGGCGCGCTTCACGTTCGTGTTGAACGCGAGGATCTTGTCCACGACGACCGTGCGCTCGGACGCCTGCGCGGCCTGCTCCTTCACGGCGTCGGCCCACTTTTGCGCGCAGTCGGGCAGCGCGAACATGTTGGCACAGAAAGCGAACCAGTCCTGCGACTCCAGCGCCGTCACCTCCTCCCGGAACTCGCGGTACGTCTTCCAGTTGTTCTCCAGCTTGCCCACGTCCTCCTGTAGCACCGCAAGGCCGTCAAAGACCGGCTCGGGCATGGCGAAGGCGGCGCAGTTGCTCGTGAGCGTCTCGCTGCGGGTCTGGAGCTCGTCCAGCCTCTCGCGCCACTCGCCCATGGCCGCGTAGACCTTGTGCAGCGCGTCGTCGTCCCAGGACGCCACCTCCACGGGCCGCAGCGCCGTCCAGCGCTGGCGAAACTTGTCCATCTCGACGTTGCAGTCTACGACCTGCGCCTCGATCTCGCCCTTGAGACTCTCGCGCTGCTCCTCGATCATGTCGTTGAAGGCCTCGAGCGCGATCTCGAAGTTCTCCCAGCGCGTGGGCAGCTGAGCCAGACGCGACTCCACTTCGCTCGTGTCCAGGCTAGCGCCGCTCATACCAGCACTGCTGCCCCCGCCCAGCACCGCCAGCAGGAGCGTCTTCTTCTTCTCGGCACGCGTGAAGTGCGTCTGCACGTCGCTGCGACGCGCGTTCAGATCCTTCCATTCGATCTGCGCGGCGCTGATCTCGTCGATCGAGTGCGGCCGCTTGTTGAGGCTCTCCATGGCACCGTCCACAAAGTCCTCCACGATGCGGAGGTGGCTCAGCGTGCTCTTGCGCAGAGAGAGCAGCAGCGCCTCGGCGAAGCGCTGCAGATGCTCGTCCAGCGCGCGCTTGAACGGCACGAGCGAGAGGTGGATGCAGTCCACTTTGACAAAGTCCGGGATCTTCTCACTCTCCTTGCGCTTGCCACGCAGCGTTTTGAAGTTGAGCTCCCAGTCTACGGGCTCCTGCAGCGTCGCCTCCATGAGCGCGTCCAAGTCCACACTCCCACCGCTCGCGAGTCGCGCCAGGAAGCTCCAGTGCTCGTACTCGAAGAGCAGCGTCTCGAGTCGCGCAAAGAGCTTCTCGCACGCTTCGTACACGCGCACGAGATTGCGCGCATTGGCGTCGCACATGGCCGCGAAGACCTGCGGGTTGGCAAAGCCCCCGAACTTGGTGGGCCGCGCCACGAACTTCTTCATGGCCTTGTAGTACGTCGTGCGCAGCTCCTCCACAGGCGGTTTTAGTACCAGCGACACGGCGGCTGTCATGGCGCCCGTCAACGCACTGGACGACGTCGAGGACGGCGAGGGGAAGTGCAATTCCGTCTTGATCTCCTTGATCTCCGGCAGGTTCTCGTTGAGCGTCTCGAGCCCAAGCTGATAGCCCGCCTCAAAGACTTTGTAGAGCTGGTGGTCCCAGAAGAGGAACCACTTGGCCGTGCGGGCGGCGTCTTGGCGCCGCGTGATCAACTGCGCGCCTTTCTTGACGTCATCCCAGCGCTCCTTCCACTTGGCCGGATGGCGCAGCAGGTCTACGTCCAGCAGCGCCAACAACTCCTCGCCCAGTCGCTCATGCGCGCGCTTGAAGCGCCGGTTCTCAGCCGCCAGTCGGTCCGCAGCCGCCTGCAGCTGGCCCACGTACTCGTCACACTCGTCCAGGTTGGCCCACGTCACGTCCTTGTTGGTAGCCGCCTTGCTCTTCTGAGGCCCACCGAGTCCGGGCCGCTGCACGGCGTCCTCGAACGCCAGCAGCGAGTCCAGTAGCATAGGCTTCTGCTCCTCGATGATCTGCGCCTCGATGCTGTTGTAGAAGTTGGCCACCTTTTGCAGCGTCACGCCGTAGCGGTAGTACTTCTCCGCCTCCTCGGCCACCTGCCGCACCCGCGTGGGAACCCACGCCTCGCTGGGGGAACTCAGCGTCTGCGACGAAGCCGAGAGCTCTGTTAGTTGGCGCACATCTCGCAGTAACGTTACGAGGAACTCGCTGAAGTTCACCACGAGGTCGCCGCTCCTCTTGTCGATCTGCATGAGTCGCCCACGGAGCCGCAGTGCGTGCTCACTACTGCCGTCACCCGTGTCCTCCTCGTCTTCGTCCAGCGCACGCAGCATGGCGTCCTGCCAGTCTCGCACGCGGTCGAGTACCAGTCCACTGGCTTTCGCCGCCAGCTTCTCGCACTGCTTCACGAGCCGTGGGAGCGACGGCAGGTCCTTCAGTACCCCGCCAGCCAACCGTTGTGTGTCTGCCACGCGGCGTCCCAGAGCGTGGGCCCACACGATCACGTTCACGTCGTTGCTGAGCGTCTTGCCCACGTGCTGACCGCTCTGTCTGGGTGCGAGTGCACTGGACGAGCTGCCGCCTCCGACGCCAAGTTGCTGCCGACGGGTCTCAAAGTCGCTGTCCAGCTGGTCAACATGCGCAAGAAGTTGTGCGAGCAGTGCGTCCCGTTCGCCAGCGAGAGCCTGCGCCAACGTGGGCCGCTGTAGTAGGTGCTGGTACCGCTGGAGCAGTCTCGCAGCTGCGCTGGGCTTACTGGTGACAGCACGTAGTTGGTCTCGCAGTACCACCGCCACTTGCGTCTCCAACGGAGCCAGTGCGCGGTCGAACTCGCCCAGTGCGCGCTGCCAGGCCGGCTCTGTATAAGCGTTGTAGTACAGCGGCCGGAGCTTCCCAAAAGGCTGGAAGCACGAGCGCGCGAGCTCGTCCTCCTGGTTGCCTCGTGTGGACGGGAGCAGCGCGTGCAACTCCTCGTACGTCGTGCGAACACGGAGAACCTGATCGAAGCGTGCTCCGAGCAGCGCCACGCGCTCCGCCTGCGTCGAGACCGGGCCATACCAGACGTGCTCTGAGTAGGCCGGCCAGAGCGCGCCCGTGAGAGACTCGATGCTGGCTTGCCACTTATCGCAGAGCGTCATGCCGTGCTGTAGCAGGTGCTGCGCGGCGTGGAAAGGCGCGCGCCAAATGTCCTGCTCGTCGCCGTCGCTCAGAGCTTGCGCCTTGGCCAGCACGAAGCTACTGATCGCGCCTGTCACGAGACCGAGCAGGTGATCCATGCGACTCTGTGGGTACTGCTGCTCGTGCCCGAGGTCTAGATGCCAGAGGTCGTCAGCGACGTGGGAGGATTCGTCCAAGAGGTCCAGCATCTCGTCGACGTCCAAGTCCCCCATGGAGCCCGAGAAGCGCTGGTGCACCGTGTCGAAGGCCGCACTGAACTTGCGTGCTCGCCGCGTGTGGCGCGAGTCGGCCTGGAGCGTGTCCCAGTAGGCGAACTCGTCGCGCATGGTGGCGATGCTCATGAGACCGTCTACCTCGTCCTCTCCGCGTGGCTTCTTGCCCTGGTTGTCATCCCCGTCTTGCACCAGGACGGTGCTGGCCAGCCCGACGTCCAGCTCGAGTAGCACGTCCTTGAGCTTTTGCGAGAGCTGGCTTGCGCGTGCATCGTCACGCAGCAGCAGCGGTGCGTACACCTGGTGCACAGCCTGGTAGAGGCTCTGCAGCGGCGTCTGCAGCGCCGACGTGAGCTGCACGCTGGAGCTCATGTTGCGAGGCGTCAGCGGGCTGGCCGCCTGTAGCTTCACGAATACCGCCGTCTGCTCTTTCACACCCGCATTGGGGTCGCCATCCTCGGCTTCGTCGAGCGTGTTTGTCAATCGGATCTCGTCGCTGTCGTCCGCTAGACGCGCGTGGAGCACGCGGCACTGCGTGTCGTCCAGGAAAAGTGACAACGCGGCCTCGGAGGCCTTGGAACCACTCCGACGCGTCTTGCGTGGCCCCCAGAGGCACTGCAGCAGCCCCGCGAGGTAATCGCGTCGCGCGTCGCCGCTATCAGCGGGCGAAGACTCGCCTTCCGCCGCTGTCTCCATGGGCTCAGGAGCGTCGAGCTAGTGCCTGCGTTGAGCCGCCAGCTCTGCGTTCGGTCGCTCTGTAGTGTCTTGTGGCTGAGCAACAAAGGCGCAAAGGCACAAGCCTCCCCGACGCGCTGGGACGCGAAACGCCGCCGCCGATCTTTCCAGGTCGGCTGTGGACTGGCGTGCACCACTTCAAGTATGCGGTTTAACAGGGTGTTGATCTCGCGTCGTTTCGTTATCAAAGATTAGAGGTTAATTGCACTCCGCGATTTTCAATAGCAGGAGTAAGCCAACACTCCCATCCAAGAAGGAGGGGCGAACGCGACCATTTGGCGGCATTATCCCTGCTCGTGAAGCGACGGAAAGAACCCGCTTCCTCTGAGAACGTTGGGCTCTTCCGGCGCTGACATTTTGCTTCCTACAACAGCGAGGCCAGTACGAGGCACGTTGTCCAACTCCCTCGACAGGAAGAGGTTCACTGTTGCTGCCCTGCAAGATCTGCTGCTGTTGCCCAGCCGCCTAGGTCGCTTTTCATCCCGTACTGCTACACCTCGCGCTCACCAGCCTGGTCGAAGTCCAGAGAACGCAGCGACCGACTGGGGTGAAGTGATGCCCAAGCTCGAGGACGAACTAGAGCAGGTAGCAGGTGAATGCGCTGCTCTGCTGGCGACCTTGGAGCTAGCGGCGGAAGAGAGGTGTGTGGCTGGCATGGGTCCCCAAGCGGTGCGTCTTCTGGTGGCTAATCCGCGACGCTGTTGTCTTTGTATGCAGCAGTACGAGCGAAAACCAGAGCCACGACACCGCGTCGTCGGTAAATGAGCCTGATTCAGTCCAAGATGGAGATCAGCAATCTCCAGAGCGCCAAGAAGAAGACCTGAGCGAACCGCAGGCGGTACGAAATGGGCGAGTTCGTCTTCTTGTGCGTGATGCAAACCCCGGTTCGTCATGGGAACCTCACGCCTCAACGTCTTCGGGCGCTAGATGCAGGAGAACACGGCAGTGGAGCGGTGCGATACGCTCACACACGAGTTGGCCAGCTTCGCGGACGAGCTGCAGACTCTCGTCTCGCATCTTGGCGCTTCTGACACAAGAGAAGACGCCCATGAAACTCTTCCAGCCACTCCACCGCCTGCTACAAGCTCGAACCATGAAGAGAGCAGCACCAAGCTGGCGACACCCCTCGAAACCTTTTCGTCCGCAGCTACCGACGGCAGTTCAGAGGCTGCGACCATTTCATCGGCCATCGCTGCGGAGCACAAGCCTCAACGCACGTCGCTGCTGGACAAGACGCTGTCCAAGCGAAAACTGCGTCGAGGTCTCGCCCCAACTCGCCCTCTCTTCCCGCAGGCCAAATCTCCAGTGATACCACGCAAACCGCGCAGTGAAGGCGCCGACCGTCGTCTTTGGAGTCGCTTCCAGAGCTCCAGCGTCCTGCGGCACATCACGCGACAACAGCAAGCTCGATTACGTGTGGCGCAGGCTCAGGCAGCCCAACGCCGAGTCGAAGCCGCCCGAGCCAAGCCCGCGACCAAGTCGGCCCGGTCTCAACGGCCCAGCAAGCAGAGACACGACGAGCCTCGCGCATCATATCTCCGCCACTTCTGGGCCGAGCGCGGGCAGACGCCTGCTTCCGCCTCGGCTTGTAGTCCTGCGAGCCTTGAAGGTCCAGTCGAACCGCAATTCCTCTGCGCAGTGTATCTGCACGGCCATCGACGTCTTGGCACGGCCTTTGTCACTTTCACGTCGCTGGCTCAGCTCGAGGCTCGAGTTCGAGCCATGTTCTCACTCGACGCCGTCGCCAGCATCTACCGAGTGAAGCCTGACGTGAATCACACGGATCACACGGGGAGAGGCCGCGGTCGTCCAGGTCGGCGCGACAAAATCCTACAGCGCGTCACGAGTCTCGAGCAGCTGGGAGACGGTGACACGCTGTGCGTGACGCAGGACGCTTACGAAGACATGTCGCTCTTGTGCCAGTGGATGAAGCGACGACAACGCACCTTGTATCACTTCCAGCACGAACCACAACCTGCAACAACAACCACAGCCACGAGAACGTCGACTAAAGACGAACCGAGAGAGCCACAGCACACGCAAAGACCCATCAGGACTCGGCAGCAGCCGCTGTGGGACGCCAATGGCCGCAGTGTGGGCGTCAAGACGCAGCTTCCCATTCGTTAGAGACCCGGAGATCGGGTCGAGGGGTGGACAAAGGCATAAGAGAATCACAGGGAGAGGCGAAGGTCGCCACAGCAGCAGACAGCTCTGGTCGCTTGGCTCTAGACGCTCTCCAGCTTCAGTTCGACCTCGTCAGCGTCTGCAGCGGCGGCGGCGGCGCTGGGCTTGGTCTCCGGCGTGTCCGACATGGCCGGAGACCCCAGGGAGCTCGCGGGCGAGCTGTGCAGCGCGTTGGACGAGCTCGTAAACTCGAAGACAGTCTCCTTGGAGCCGTCGTTCTGCGTCTCCTGCCGCGCGGGCATCTGGCCCTTGAGGTAGAGGTAGTCGTTGTAGGCATTGCGGTACTTGCGGTGGATGATGAGGATGCCCATGAAGAGCAGCAGCACCACGAAGCCCACGACCACGACGGCCACGTAGACCGAGTAGAGCGTCTTGGTGTCCAGCACCACGTCGCTCTCTGAGCACGTCGAGATGGACTGCGTGCTGTCCGGCTGCGAGCCGCCGTAGCACGCCAGCTTGCTCGCGTAGGACACGGCTTGTTCCCCGCCCGAGCAGGCCGAGCGCAGCTCGTGGAAGTAGTCGTCGTCGCACACGGGGCACGCATACGCCGTCTTCCACACGAGGCTCCAGTTGCATTTGTCGTCGTCCTGCACGGCCGAGGATGGCTTGCTGGTCGTGCCGCTGTTCAGGTCGCACTCAAAGTTGATGGTCGTGGACATGGTCTTGTCGCCCACGCAGGGCGAGCCGCCGGTGAAGGCCACCTTGACGCCTGCGCCCGACTCTAAAGGCAAGATCTCCAGGTGGTTCCCGCCGCTCTTGATACTCCATTGCTACCAGGAGGACACCAGTGGACAGTCAGTCAATCTGCCGAATTCACTCCACAACGTCCACCAACCCACTCAACAGGGAACAAGACACAACGTACCGCTGGCGCCGAGCACAACACCTCGCCGTAGCGCCCCGTGGTCTGCTCAAAGTAGTTGCCGGCGTCGCGCGGGTTGAGCATGGCGGCCGTGATGACGTACGGCAGGTCCTCGAACGTGTCCACCTGCTGGTCCACGATCTGACCCGGGATCTGCTCGGCCCAGCCCCCGCCCAGCGGACGAAAGAGCCCCGTGAACAACAAGTTCTCGGAGTCCACCTGGAAGGCTTCCGAGGACTGCACGGGGTCCACGGCCTGCAGACTCGACGCGTTGCCATACAGCGTGTCGTCCAGGATCCAGCTCTCGTTGCCCCACACCAGCGCCTCCAGCAGCGACAGGTTGTACGTCACTTGCAGCCCGTCCAGAGCCGAAGACACTACGTTAGCCGCCGAGGAAGACGTCGCCGCCGACGAACTGGATGTTGTCGCGTTTAGAGTCAGCGCCTGCGGGGCCGCACAGGACACGGCGCCTTCGCTACTGAACGTGTTGGCGCCACACGGCGTGCAGGCGCTGGCTCCAGCACTCGAATACGTGTTGGCCGGACACGCAGCGCATGCCACGATCCCCGTCGAGTCTCCCGCTTGAGCGAATGTACCAGCGGGACAGATCTGACAGCCGTACATGTCCACGTCGTCGTCCGGGTCGATCGGCGCGTAGCCGACGGGGCACGCGTCACAACTCACGCCGGCACCGTCCTGCGTGCCTTGGAAGCCCAGGTACTGCAGCTTGGCCTCCACAGCACGCTTGGCCACGCCGTTGGTGGTTCGCAGCACCAGCGCAAACTCCTTGACCGTCGGCCCTGTCAAGTTGAACGGCACCAGCTCGCTGAACGTGCCGTTCTCCCCTCCATGCGCGAGATGCACCACGCTGTCGTCGTCTTCGTCGTCGCTCTCGCTGCGACTCTCGTCGCCTGATGCAGTCACTTGCTTGCTCTTCTTGGCATCGTCGCCGGCGTCACGCACCTCCAGCTCCAGCCAGGCCCTCGCGCCGTCGTCCGCGAACGTCGGCACACCACTCAGCTCGTAGGTCATGTTGAGGAAGCCCGAGTGCTGGAAGCTCACGTTGAACGCCAAGGGCGAGCGACTCGGCCGGCTCCACGTCGCGTCGCCTGCGTCACTGCCGCCCGCGTGCTGCGCGAACAGCAGTCCGCTCTGCGTGAGCTTCCAGCCCGCGCTCTTGGCCGCCGTCGAGTCCACGATCTGGGGCCATTGGCTCCAGGCGTCCGGCGTCCCGAGGCCAAACTCCATGGCCTTGACGACCACTTGGCCGGCCGGACACTGCTCGCATTCGCCACTGAGCCCCATCTTTTGGCCCAGAGCACACGGTTCACATGTATCCGCGTCCGTGAGCTCGTAGCCACGAGCGCATTGCGCACACTCGACGCCTTGAGCGTCGGCCGGGAGCGCGATGCTGCCTTCCAGCGTCATCTCACACGTCTGCGGCTGGCTCCACGAGTACGATACGTCCCGCACGCCGTCCTGACAGGCCGTGAACGTGGCCACGAGGTCGTCTTTCGTGCACGCACGCTGCTCCACACACGAGTCGGCGCCGATGGAGCCCTTGGGCGCAAAGGTGTTGGGCGGACAGGCGTAGCAGGTAAAGTCGAGCTCGCTGTCCGACTTGGCGGCCGAGTACTCGTTCGCGCCGCAGAAAGCGCAGAGCGAGCCGCCCGTCATGGTCATGTCGCCGCCACACGTGTGGCAATGCAGGTCGGCGAAGGCCGTGCCCACCACCTCAATGACCTTGAGGAAGGCCTTGTCCTCGCCGGTGTCGCCAGCGTAGTCCTTCATGTAGTTCCAAGCCAGCGAGTGAGCCCCAGCCGAGACCTGCACCACCTCCTCCTTCCATCCGTCCGACTGGGACACGAGTGATGAGCCGGCGTCGTCGTCGATCTGGAAGAGCAGCCCGTCGTAGGGGTCTTCGGCGTCCACGCGGTATTGGTACGTCACAGAGCCGTCCCGCACAAAGGTGGCGCTCACGCGCAGCGTGGAGAAGAGCCGAGTGGCCTCAAAGTTCTCCATGACGTTGGAATTGGCGCCCGAGGAGACCATAGAGCCGTCTGCCGAGGCCTCCCATGGGTTGCAATTGGGCTGCCACTCGCCAGAGTACATGTTCTGCGTTACGCAGTCCGTGTGCAGCTCGATAGGGAGCGGCGAGCTCCAAGCGCCCGTGCGCTGCGAGAAGAGCGTGCCGCCGCCAAGAGAGTACTTGCCCTTGGGGCAGCGCTCGCACCCGGACACGGGCTCTGGGCCCGAGAAACTGGTGCATTATACGCCAAGACACGAGAAGTACAGTCAGAATTGGGCCCTTTGGGAGGTGACGAGGACGTCGAGAGGGAGAGGGAACGTACTTGGCGCCGAGGAAGTAGCCGCGCTCGCACTCCATGTCGCAACGCAGGCCTCGCACGGGCGCTGCGTTGTCGGAAGAGCACACCAGGCAGCAGACACAAGGCGTGAGGTGGTTTGGACGTCCTCACGCGCGAGCGACAGACAAGAAGAGAAGCACGCACAGACGCAGGCACGTACGTTTGGAGAGAACCTCGCCCGTGGCGTTGGCCGTGCATGTGGCGCTGTCCTCCGTGTAGTAGTAGAGCGTGCGCTCGTTCTCGACGCAGTCGCCAAAGCCATAGTACCAGTCGGGCTCCTTCGCGTTCGCCGGCAGCGCCAGCGCCACCGCTGCCGCCGCTACAGCCAGAGCCGTCACCTTCACACGCATCTCTACCGGATTCGGCCTGCGCACACGCGTCTGCTTGTCTCTGGGCTTCACCCGGCGCGCCTTCCCGCCGTTGATCTTCGCTTCCACTTCTGCACCGCTTCTTCACCGCGTGTCAAGGCCTCAAGGGGGTTGATGTGCTGGGCACCGAGGGCATTATTCCAGGAGAGTGCCGTGCAACCCGCCGTGCCCCTACGGTCGACCAACTGTACCGCAATGACCACCGCCAAACACCAGGATGCCTCCTCTTCGCAGATATGCAATCTTTCCGGCACGTGCACGGCTCTATTGGATGGAAGAAGCAACATGGACGTGGAGGCGAAGCGCGGGGCGCGGAACATGGCGCTGCTCCTGCCGCCGAGCGCGCCGCGCGTATGTGGCGCGCAGCACGGTCGGCGGCTGCGGAGGCTCCTTGCTGCGCGCCTCTGCGTGCCGCGCGCGTTCTCTCGAGCTCTGTAGCCCGCGCGCGCCTCACACGTGCACGTTCTTGCCGCCGAGCGCGTTGAGAATGGTGAGCACGTCGCGCAGCACGCCCGTGGCGCTGGCCGCGGCGCCCGAGCCGGAGCCCTTGAGCACCAGCGGGCTCGGCGCGTACTGCAGCGTGGTCAGGCCCAGCGCAATCTCGTTGTCGCGCGTGAAGAAGGCCGGGTGCGCTTCCTCCACGAGCTCCGGGCGGATGGCGGCCTCGATCACGGGGAAGCGCGAGAGGTCCATGGCCGCCACGAAGCGCAGCCGCTTGCCCTGCGCGCGCGCCGGCTCGTAGAACCGCCGCGCGAACGCCTCGTCGTGTGGCTGCAGGCCCGCGGCCACGTCCTCGGCCCGCATGTCGTCGCGCCACGCGATCTCGTCCAGCACGTGCAGCGGCACGAAGGGCTCCACTGAGACGGCGCTCGGGTCCATCCGCACGCCCAGCGCGCGCGCCAGCACGGCCACCTTGGCGGCCATGTCGCGTCCGCTCAGATCTTGGCGCGGGTCACGCTCGCAGTAGCCCTGGGCCAGCGCCATGCGCACGGCTTCGGACAAGGCCACGCCGCGCATGACCGCGTCGGCCACCAGGTTCATGGACCCGCTGAGCGCCATGGCGATGCGCTGGACGCGGTCGCCCGTGCGCAAGATGTGGCCCAGCGTGTCCACGACCGGCAGGCTGGCGCCGATCGTGGACGTGTACATGAAGAAGGTGCGGCCGCGCGGGCCGCGAGTCGTGGCCACACTCTCCCGCGACGCCGTGGCCGGCAAGTGACACACGGAGCGCGCGTTGGACGCCACCACGTGCACGCCGCGCGCAATGCAGGCCGCGTAGAGCTCCTGCGTGGCCGCCTGGCCCGAGCAGTCCACTATAATCGGGATGGCCAGGTCCTGCAGCGCGTCCAATTGCTGCGCGGACGGCGCGCCAGCGTACGAGGACGACGAGGACGACGGCGACGAGAAGACGCACTGGCGACGCGTGCAGCTCTCGAGGCGCGCGGCCAGCTCCGCGAGCGCAAAGCCCTGCGGCCGGTACTCGAAGGCGCAGCACTTGGCCCCGAAGCCCACCACGTGCACGCGCGCCTTGTGCTGCGTGCGGTAGAGTTCCTCCTGTTGCTGTAGCTGGCGCACCACACCCAGCGTGATCTACACGTCCAGCAGCAGCACACACAGTCCACACGCACACGCGCACGGCGTCAGCATGACCAGCAGCTCCAGAACGACGAGCACCAAGGTCTAGGACGACACGTACGTGGTTGCAGCCGAGCAGCACGACGTTGGTGACGAGGTAGTCCACGTTGAAGGCGTCGTGCACGCGTCGCACGGCCAGCTTGGTGTCTGCGCCGCGGATGACGCAGCTGAGCGAGCGCGAGCTCGTGCCCTGGCCCACGGCCAGCACCTCGACGCCTGCGTCCGCGAGCGCCCCGAAGAACTTGGTCTGGTTGTACGGCACCTTGGACAAGTCCTCGGCCACGACCGAGAGCATCGTCACGGGCGCCTCGGCGTTCAGCGGGTCCACCTCGTGTGACTCGATCTCTCCGCTCAGCTCCGCGTTGATGGCGGCGCTCGCCCGCGCCTCGGCGCTACGAGGCACCACGACGCTGATGGCCTGGCCGTGCGCGCCCCGGATGGAGAGCCACACGGGGATCTTGAGCGCTTCCAGGACTTTCGTGACGCGAGCGCCAATGTTCTCCTGCTGGTGCGACTCGCTGCTGCCGTCCTGTAGGATGCGAGTACGCGCTTCGAGGATGGCCAGATTCTCGAGCGACGTGGTGCACGTCTCGCGCGAGCCGGAGCGGCCCACGCCGCTAATGTACGTGCCGTGGCCGTCCGGGTCCATGGTGTTGCGGATGAGCATGGTCACGTCGCCCTTGATGAGCGGCACCATGGTGCGCGCGTGGAACATGCGCGTGCCGTACACGGCCAGCTCGAGCGCCTCGTGGTGGTTCAGGTGCGAGAGCGCCGTGGCGCGGCTCACGAGGCGCGGGTCGGCCGTCATGACGCCCGAGATGTCCGTGTTGATGACCACGTAGTCGGCGCCCAGGGCCGCGCCCACGAGCGTCGCCGTGTAGTCCGAGCCGTTGCGGCCCAGCGTCGTGGTGCGGCCGCTCGGAGCGCGCCCGATGAAGCCCGTGATGACCGGCAAGCCTTGCGTCTCCCACTGCGTGGCCAAGGCCTGCAACGCCGCCTTGGACTCGTCAAAGTGCACCTTGGCACAGCCGTGCGTGGCGTCCGTGGCCAGCCACTCCCGGGCGTCCAGGGCAAAGGCTTGCACGCCCGCTTTCGTGAGTAGTTTCTGCGCCACAAGAGCCACACGCACGAGCACATCCGTGAGCGAACAGGCCGCGCAGGGAGGACGCACGCCTGGTAGACGCGTACCGCGACGATGGTGGCGCTGATGCGCTCGCCGAAGGAGAGCACCGTGTCCGTGGCGGCCGCCGTCTGCTCCTGCAGCAAGCAGATGCCAAAGAGCAGCTCGCGCAGCGGCTGGAAGTGCGCGCGCACGAGCACCGTCACGTCCTCCACGGGCTCGGAGCCGTCTCCGCCCAGCAGCTCGCGCTGCACCTCGCGCTGCGTCTCGTGTGCGTTCGTGAGCGTGAGCGCCTGCAGCTTGTCCACGAGCGCCAGCGCGCCGGGCGAGTCGCCCCGCGCGGCCAGCGCCACGGCTTCCAGTAGCAAGTCCGTACTGTGGCCCATGGCAGACACCACCACGGCCAGCACGCGCGCGCGCTCCTGCCGCACGATGCGCACGAGGCCGCACAGCCGCGCCGGACTGCCCACGGACGTGCCGCCGAACTTGTACACGTTGCGCGTGCCCGTGCGGTGGTCCAGCTGGCTGAAGCGCTCGGGCTCGCGCGCCGCCGGGGCCAGCACGGCCTCGGCCGCGTCTCCGTCCAGAGTCAACGGGTTGTCCAGGATGGCGCGCGGCCAGTTGGCGCCGATGAGCATGGACGGCGACGTGCAGTCCATTTCGCCTCGAGTCACTCTCTTCCCCTCCTGCTTGACGACTTCTTGGCTCTGAGGTGGTGACGGCCAGTCGCGTCAGAGCTGCTCGGAGCGACGAATTAGCGCGA